>VUQI01047459.1:0-25810 GCA_015106735.1 Paratilapia polleni | reverse complement strand
ATGCCAATTTTGGTCAAATTCAGAGTGTAATAGATGATAAAGCTTAAATGCCAAATTTGAGACTTCAACCCAGTACTCCACAAACCAGTGGCTCAATCCATCATTTATATACAGTCTAACTTTCAGATGATGGATGATCCAACCGACTGCACGAAGGACCAGTGTAAGATAAATAAGGGCATTTTAAAATGAGTAGTCTTTATTGTGATAGGACAGGAAAGCTGGGGGAAGACACGCGGTAAATGGCCCAGGGCAGACCCAAATCCGGGCCCCTGCAACAGCTGGCACCCCATATTTACTGTGGTTGTCCCAGTGATCATATGTAAACAGTATTTGGAGTGGTGTATCTCATTCATGGTTTATTCTAAGGCATTTTGAGCGAGTGGTAACCAATAAGCTCTTTACACAGTTTGAATTATGAACTGTGTGTACGTACTTTAAAGCAGCCATTTTGAATACGAAGAGTAGGTAAACACATTAGTTAGGGCTCTGTACGTAAATAGAAGAAAACCATTAACATTACGGCACTATTTAATGCAAAGAGGGCTGCTGTGAAAGGGGTCTGTTGTTTGAATAGGGCAAGGGGATGACCAGTTTGTTTTTCTTCCTCAGATATAACAATGACTTGGAATTGGAAGATGCCATCCACACAGCCATCCTGACATTAAAGGTATACTGTTTGTAACAAAAAAAGCTTAACAAAGTGGAATCCACCTTCACTGTAGTTAATCAAATCATCTTGTGTTTGTGATTCAGGAGAGTTTTGAGGGTCAGATGACAGAGGAGAACATTGAGGTGGGGATCTGCAACGAAGCTGGCTTCAAACGACTCACCCCAGCAGAGGTGAAAGACTACCTGGCAGCCATTGCGTGAACACGGTGATGGGGCTCTCTGGCCACATTCACAATAAAAACCAGCACAGTAGCCAATTGTCTCATGACACACTTTTTTGTAAACCGGTTATAAAGATAGTTTGGCCACATTGTGTTATGGTCAGGCTGTTTCTGTTCCCAAAACATGGGAGGAAAACGACTGTAACTTCTTTATATTCAGAATTATTAATACGATATGACAGAATCAGACAGTCTGTTGACCATCACTACAGGCTTGCTGCCCAGACCCATTAAACTAATGAGACAGCCTTTGTGCTTGTGCACAGAGAATGTGCACTGACATGTGCAAATGCATTGACTAAACTCTGTCAGCGGCTTTGAGATAACAGCCTAATGTAATAATAACCAGTTGGTATTGTTGATACTGTGAAATGTGTCAGTTGGCTACTGTGCAAATGAAAAGGAATGTGGACTCTGATAAGTGAAATCTCAAGTCTTCCATTGAATCCTAGTTTTCTTACCGCAATCTTCACACTTGGAAAAAGAAAAAAGAAATCAAGCACCGTTGCCCTGTGGATTTATTCAAATGGTATTGCTTGACATGGCCTAAGTTTTAAATATACTCGCACTTCTTAGAGCCCGGGAGATGCCTTAGTTTGCATCTCTGAGGGATTAATTCATCCTCATCCATTCTGAAACACAATAGGAAAGAGGATAAACAAAAGGAAGCAAACAGGGAGGATCTAATGGAAAATTTTGAGATTTTACAGTCTGGATCTGATTGCCTGTACAGCAGTTTTACATGAAATACTTTTTTTTTTTTTTTTTCCCAGCCTAGAAACCGTTCTAGAGTTTGTATTTTCTTCTCTTCTGGTATATGTCACTTATTCAAATAAAAGAGGATGAGTTGTTGATGACTCTGTTTTTAATGTGTATGCTTTTGTTTTGAAATGGCAGCTTAAACGCAGTGTTTAGTTGTGAAATGTGAACGAGCCGTTAGAATGTCAGATAAATGAGCGCGGACTTCAGAGCAGAGCGCGCTCTAACATGAACCAGAACACCTTTTCAAGTTGCATTGTATCCCTCCGCTTGATAATGTTTTTAGGAGTACTAGGACTGTTGCAGCAATGAGCGTAGCGACTATTAAAACATGCTGCAGTGTCGACATGATGAAAACAAAACTACTTTCACAGTTCATTTCATTGAACATTTACAATTCAGTTCATTCATCCATTTAAAATTTTGCTAGGAGGTCTATTTTTCACAGCGGCAGCTCATTGCCACTTACCTCATAACCTCCGATGACGTTTATGGCGCCAGAAATCAAGGCTTTGGTAAGGAGGTCGTGTGAGTCAGCTGGTGGATATATACTGTTATCTGTAATGTGTTGCGGTACCATAAACAGCCAGACATTTTAATGTAGAATATCGGTTTATAGCCCGTCGTTCATGTTATTATAAGGTTGTTTAAGAGCCAAGATGGTGGTACTACGCAGCAGCGGCAGTGTCGGAGCTGAGCCGGTAGCAACAACACCGAAGAGGAGGTCGATTGAGTTGGATACAAGCTCCGAGTTTCTCTCGCTGCTTCCCGCGTCGCAGAGAAAGTCCGCCCGGCTGACCCGATCTTCCCGCACCCTGGATGACAGCTTTAGCAGCCTGGAAAACAACACAGTGAATGTGAGAATATACACCGAAACAGCTGGTTAGATAAATAGATTACCGTGTGTTGGGTGGATAAGTTGGCTATGAATGCAACTTTGCTGTGCTAGTTTTGCTAGCGTGCTAAGATGGCTAGCAGAATACCTTCTCTGCTTGTTACTAAGTTACTGACAAATTATTTCCCATTAAGACTTACTGAAACAGTCATAGCTGTTGAGTATTTTATGATTAATGTGTACCGACTATTTATAATTCGTCTAAATGACATTGTTACTGAATCATCTTACTGTTTTGTTGTTATGCATCCTAGCCATATAACAACACTATAGGTTATCAGATAAATAAACCTCACTGTTTGAAGTGAAATCTGTTGTTTGCATTGTTAGCAAAGGGTTGATAGGGCATCTGTTCACTCAGTAAATTTTTGATTAACCAAATATGTCATTAACCTTTGTCTTAGACCAATCTGTTACTCTATAACAGAACAAATAATTCCTAAACCTGCTTGATGGACTTAGATGGCCTTTACGTAAAGTAGCTGCAGGGACAGAAGTCAGCAGCAGCACCAGTGGATCTGATAGTGGTTTAGTTACTAGAGAAAACGAAGATACTATTGTGTTTACTGTTCAGGGAAGCATGCTTATAACTTGTTAGTCATATGACCGTCACTTCCACCCAGCAGTGTTCTCTTTGCATTTAAGTCAGTTTTGCTGTATGTTATATTTACTTTAACTAATTGCTCATAGCTCATAAAATATCTGGAGTTGGATATGTTGCATGAGCACACTGCAAAGGAGAATGTCACATAAGATACTATATCTTGCTGTTACTGTAAATAAATCAGTCCTTTTAGTACATGGGTGATAACTGATTAGTAGTTGTGTATTCTCTACACACCAATTTTGCAAACATCTCTAAGTTAATCAATAACTGATTTTCCTGGGCATGAGATTAACTTGAATTCCTAACTCATTAGATAGGCACTTTTTAGTTCCTACTACATGTTTTGTAAACTATAACTGCACTGTGACTGTGTCAGGGGCATGCTGATTTGAAGCAGGAGGAGGGCGGTAGTCTCCACAACTCTCTGAGGACCAGAGGACAAAGAGTTAAATTTGAGGTCTCGTTTGCGGACACAAGACCCAAGACCAGCTCCCCTGTGGATGAGGACAAAGTTGGAGGCTGCTGCACCAGGTAATGCAGCACCACTCACTTTGGTAACTGTTTAATTATTTGTGGTTTTATTTAACGAGCTCTCTACTGCCTCTACCTGCAGATTTGAAGGTTATTTATTAAATGTGGAAAAGCAGCCACTCACTAAAGTGACCTATGGTTATAAAAATACTGTGTCTTTGTTACCTTCAGTTAGTAGAATTTAACGCCCATTTCAACCTATTACTTGCTTCCCTTCGAAGATTGTATGCAAATCTAATCCTCAGTGGATTTCCATCAATATTTAATGTATATGAAATACAGTAATATAACACAAGGAAATCATTTGGTATTTCATCACCTGACAGGAAATCTTCCAGGCTGCAGAGAGATGGAAAGGCATCCAATGGCAAGCAGCAAGCAGGTACCCTATACCACAGATGTCTTGCTTTTAGATTAAAGCACATTGAGTAACACAGTTTTTGTTAGTAGGGTCTATACATCTAACAGGCTAACTTAGGAGAGCTTATGTTTGCACCCCAGATGTTCCAGATGAAGTGGAGGGGTCATCCACTCCTAAGAGGAGCCACTTCAACCTACGAAGCCCAGAAGTGGAGGAAGAAGAGGAAGAGGAGGAGGATCATCGCTCAGTGCGTCGAAGCTCCCGACTCACCAGATACAAACTGGATTCCCGTAACCAGTCAGTGCTGTATGACCGCCTAATCACTAAGTGAGTTCAGCAGCATGCACTCAGCAAATCAGTCACCTCAAGTAGTATTTAACAAATAAATTTACATACAAAGTGGGTTGATGAGTGATTAGATAAGAGATGAACTTCCTGTTCTTCCTTTGTTTGTCCCTCAGCACTGCTGAAGCTGTTCTCCAAAAGATGGACGACATGCAGAAGATGAGACGCAGGCTGAGGAGCCGAGACCGGGATAGAGATGCTAAAGAAGAGGTGATAACCCAGACAGGAAACTTCACAGCTCTACATCGTGCTCTGTAATCATAGTGTTTTTATGGACAGTGGGTAGTTTGATAGTGTGCAACCAGCTTCAAACTGTTGAGTTGATCAGCATTTGATCTGTTTCCTCTGAGCAGCTGAGCGTGTACACGAGTGGCAGAATGAGAAGGTCTCTGAGGAACAACGTGAAGACTAAAGAAATTGAAAAAGAGAACCAAGGTGAGATGGTTTAAGTTCAGTAACATTAGGAACACAGCTGGGGAATACCAAATAAAGCATGCTGGTGTGGGTTTATTTGCTTCAGGGGAGGATTAATCAAGAGGGACTTAAGTGTTTCTAAAGATCAAACCCATTCAGAGACATTTGGACAGCAGCAATGTTCTGGTATTTTATTGTGTTTTTACATTTTCGTCAAATCCAAAGGAGGAGATGAGGATGATAATGATGATGAAGAGGAGGAGGAAGAAGATGATGAAGATGGCGAAGATGAGGAAGAAGAAAACCAAAGACGCTATGACTTGAGACAGCGAAAGACTGTGGTCCGCTATCAGGCCCCACTAGATGGTATTCCCTCTGTTCAGATCATTTCATTGAGTGATATTGTTTAGCACATGAAAAGCTTAAATCTCCAAATGAGACATTTGTCCTTAATGACAGATGATGCAGAAGACTTTAAAAAAAAAACTAAGGCCATTTAACCAGAATAATTGCTTGAATTACTTTTGTATTAGCATTGGGCACTGTTTAAGATTTTTTATTTATTATTTTTGCAGAACCCAGAGAGACCAGGAAGCGCAGCATGTACTTCAAGGACCACTCCTCTCCCACCAGGCGCAGGTTCAGATTCAGCTCTACAGCCCCCAGGAGCCCCTACAACAGGAGGAGAACCAGCAGGTTAGTGTGATAGCTCAGCCACCATACAATAATCTGAAATGGAGAAATAAAAAAATAAAAAAATCTAAATAGATTGTTTTCTTCGAAGCATTTGATCTGATTAATACCTCATGCCACTGGTTTTGTCTTTCTTAAATTTGTACAAAATAAAAATGCTACTAAATCAAGGAGGACAAATTTTAGTCCATCGTCCACTTCTCTTACTCTCTTAGGTTATGCATGAACTTTTTAAGCAATCCTGTTTGATGCCTGTTACATGCTCAGCTCACACACTCACTCAGAAAAGTTTAGCAAAAAATTCATTTAAAACTCTTAAAGATTCTTTGACACCTACTGCTGTAGCACTGTCTCTAATAGCCACTAGCGTAATCATTGCATGTCATATCCATCCTCTTTTCTTCCTCTTTTTTCCTCCCACCATCAGGAGTAGTTCTGAGAGGTAAGACCCTACTTGTCTTTGTCAGTGTTTACAGTAAGTTTGTAGTTTGTCTTTATTAGAGTCTCTCTTTGCTAGCACTGCAGTTGTTGGTAAGTGGCACATTTGAGTTTCACTCTGCTATTAATAGTAAATACTATGGCAAGTAATGAGATGATGAACCAATCTTCATTCAAACATTAAAAATTGTTATACATTTTTTTGGCCTGTTGTCAAAAATCAGACTCTTGAGCTCATCAGTGAATAATCACATGTTAAGTCTCAGTTTCAGAGACTTAACATGTGTCAGTATTAAAGTGCACCTGTTGCTCATTACACAGCAAATATCACTAACTCACCATTTTACTTAATTTTTGTGTTATTTTGTGTTAAATTTGACAGCTTTTTTTAAGTACTTGTTTTAATTTCTGCGCATCTAATCAGAAGCTTCCCTAATTTTAAAAAAACATTTGAATGTTGCGTGCTTGGTTTGTCCTCATGGAGCCTTGAAGTTTTCTGTAAGTGAAGCTCTCCTTATGTGTTGCTCATGTGTCATCAGGTGATGGTGTCATTTAAAGCGGTTGGTTGAGTCGCTCCTGTGTTGTTGCTGCACTTGGACAAATCAGATATTTTCCTTTGTTTTCTTTGTATGATTTTTAGTCATGTATGACAACTAATGGTGGTGTGTTGGTTTTTGTTTGTCACAATGTGTGTGTGGAGGTTACAGTTGGCTTCTAATCCTTAATGCTGTTGCCTGCATGCTGATAGATCTCATTCATTTAAAGTAAGCTGTTTTTGTATCTTTTGACCTCACAGGAGGAGACATGCCATCCACAGCAGCGACTCCACGTCCTCCTCTTCAGACGATGAGCAATTCCAGAGACGGAGGAGTAAGAACAGGAGCCGCTCAGTCAACAGGTGAGAGCTACAGGTGTTTTTGTTTGTCTTTTAACTCCTGCAATGTAAAATAAGATACAAAAAGCTTGTAAAAATGATCTTAAAGAAAAAGTCTTGGTTAGTCTTGTGACTCTCGTTAGTGAAAATGTTAGAACTCATCATCCTGTTATATAATAATGAAATGATAGTGTAATATTTACAGAAAATTTTCCAAATATTTGTATGCATTTCCTGTAGATGTCTACCTATGAACCTTGTGAAAGAAGACCTGCTGGGGATCCACAAAGACAGGATGAAGATTGGAGCCAGCCTCGCTGATGTGGACCCCATGCACATAGACAGGACGGTAAGCTTGGATGGATGGATGCAAACAAGATATTTCTAAAGTACTCTATTCAAATAGGGCCATTTAAAAGAAGACTGACAGCAATGTGAACTTGCCCTGATTATTTTTAGAACTCATATTACACTAAAACACATTAAGGAGAACAATCCTTAATGTCATTCTGTTGTGAACCTGATCCAGGTGCGCTTTGACAGCATCGGAGGTTTGAGCAGACACATCTCAGCCCTAAAGGAGATGGTGGTGTTCCCTCTGCTCTACCCGGAGGTCTTTGAGAGGTTCAGGATACAACCACCCAGGTAAAAAATGTGTGTTTGTGAACAGGACAAAGTAGCATATGAAAATGTAACTAGTTAGACTGCATATTATTTTTAAATCTGTGATTTGAACATTTTTTTTAATTACTTTTACCAAATATTATGGCCACATCAAGTACGCTATGTACAATATAACACAAGTGCAGTATATTACACATAATTGTTTATTTTTGACAGTAATTTCAGTTCATAGTAAAATTTTTTGTTCTGGCCTCTTTCATTTCTAATAATGACGGTCCTTTTTTTTCTTCTTCTTTTTTTTTAACTGCATATTTAACTTGTTTGATGCTCTTCCGCCATTTAATGTCACTCCTTGTCTTTGGGACTTTTCTGTTTTTCCTCAGTCAGTCTTACCTCTGCTTCAGACATCATTCTGGTTTTCTCTTGTCTTTAGGGGCTGTCTATTCTACGGTCCCCCAGGCACCGGCAAAACCCTCGTAGCCAGAGCTTTAGCCAATGAGTGCAGTCAGGGGGACAAAAAGGTGTCATTCTTCATGAGGAAAGGAGCTGACTGCCTAAGCAAGTGGGTGGGAGAATCTGAGAGACAGTTACGCCTGCTGTTTGACCAGGTAAACTTAACTCCTCATCATTTTTGACACATCTGCTTGTATATGAAAATAAAAAGTTGATACCTGTACATTACAAGTATCAGATGCAATCAGGTTCTTACTGAATTCTTTCCAGGCATATCAGATGCGTCCCTCCATCATTTTCTTTGATGAGATTGATGGTTTGGCTCCAGTAAGGTCCAGCCGTCAGGATCAGATCCACAGGTCAGTCTTGTTTGCTCACTTTCTGCAGTACCCGTGTCGCTTTATAGCATCTGGAATTTGACAACTCTGTAATGTGTACAACATTTGCAGATCTGTGCGTCCTAGTGAAAACATATTTCACAAAAAAGTTTTTTTTTGTATTTTATATAGAATTAATTAACACTTTTTTAAACAATAGAAATGGTTTTAAATCATTAGGAATTTATTATAGTAGCAAATTTCAGTTCTAATAAAAGATAATAAGAGCTCTTAAATGTATTAGGAAATAAAGCAGAGCGTGTCGTTTCAAAGAAAGCTGTCGTACTTTCTTTGCTTTTGCAAAGACTAAATTAGGTACCTTGATACAGTGGAAACTACAGTTCAACATAATAATTAGGGCTCATTGTATCAGTACATGTCCTTTGTGTTACAGAGAAGACAGAGTTGGTCAAAGTTTAAAAAAAATCCCCAAAAACCTTTCTGTCTGTGTAGTTCCATTGTGTCAACCCTCTTGGCTCTTATGGATGGATTAGACAGCAGAGGAGAAGTTGTTGTGATTGGAGCTACAAACAGACTGGACTCCATCGACCCAGCTTTGAGAAGACCAGGACGCTTCGACAGAGAGTTCCTCTTCGGCCTGCCAGACAGAGAAGTGAGAAATAATAATGCTAGGATGCTAAGACATGCTTACGTCTTAGCCTGTGAACTCTACTAGATTCTTGATTGTTATTAGTTAGTTAAAAGGAGCATACAAAATGTACTTTCAGATCCTTGTGTTAGTAGTTATTAGCATCACAGATTTTAAAGTGAGTAGAAAAAGAGCAGCAGGAGTAAATTGCTGCTTCTGAACATGAAATGTTGTCATCTTATTTTGTATGGCAGGCAAGAAAGGACATTCTGAAGATCCATACCAGACAGTGGACTCCTCCACCCTCTGATGCTTTTCTGGAAGAACTGGCAGATAAATGTGTTGGTAAGTTGTGAACAGTGATGCACATCTGGCTCATCTTGCATACAAATAGATGCTCTATTAAGTTATAGTTGTCCTTTACTGTATACGTGAGTGAAAGCTAGGCATTTTTATAAGGAATAAGCCTAGAAAGTTAAAGTTTGCCCATCGTCTCAGTGGTCATTAACAAGCTGTTTGTTTTTAAGGTTACTGTGGAGCGGACATCAAGGCAGTGTGTTCAGAGGCGGCCCTCTGCGCACTGCGGCGTCGCTACCCACAGATCTACTCCTCATCACAGAAACTTGTACTTGATGTCAACTCCATCTCCATCACTAACAAAGACTTTATGTCTGCCATGTCCAAGATGGTGCCTGCTGCCCAGAGGTACAACCACAATAGTGCTGTCTTCAGAGTGCCTAAGCCTGGTTTGCTGCGTAGATCTCTTAAGTAAAAATGATGTTGATTGTGGTCTTCTTTTTAGGGCAGTAGTGTCACCAGCCAAGACTCTGATACCTGCCATTCGTCCCCTGCTGAACGCCACTCTGCAGAGCATCCTCCTCACAGTCAGCAGAGTGTTTCCGCACGCTGAGACAGGCTTAAAGAGGAAAAGGGAACAAGGTGCAGTCCTTTCTTCATCTTTGTCTCTTGTTCTGTTGTTACACTCATCTATTCTTGCCCTCATCTCTTATGCATTCTTTCAAGTAATCAAGTACTAAGAGAAATGATGAAGAGATAAGTCACACCTAGAACATTTTTTCATTTTTAAAAAAATCCAAGTTGTAATCAGTTGCATCTGCTGTGTTTGTTTAATCGAAGATGTGGCCTTGGCTGCGTCTGATGATGATCTGATGTTCAGTGAGGAAGAGGACTCTGAGGTCTGCCCCATCGGACAGACCTCCCAACTCAGAACACCTACTGCTAATGGCCTCCTAAACCTCCACAGGTAGGACACGTTATCGCAAATATGAGGCGGTTTTGACACGTATTGGTTGAAATAAATATTAACTCAAATGTCCACACTGTTTTTGGCTGTGCAATTCTATCACCTTTTGTGTTTCTTTGCTTTTCTTTGTCTATCTGTGAGCTATCTGGAGTCCCTGTGACCCAGATCTTATTGAAGATCATTTAGGCAAAATAATGAGCTCTCTGAAGGCTCATTAAAAATGAACTGAAATATTCCCATTACCTCACCATTCATTCTCTTTGTCACCCCTCCTGTATAGGAGCGTGTTGAGCCAGCCCACATCCTACCGTCCCCGGCTGCTGCTGGAGGGCAGGCCAGGCTCAGGTCAGAGCTCTCACCTGGCTCCTGCTGTTCTCCATGCACTGGAGAAATTCACTGTGTACACACTGGACATGGCCATGCTGTTTGGAGCCAGCACAACTGCACCAGAAGAGACATGTGCTCAGGTACATGAGACTTAAGGACAAATAAAACTGAATATACCTAGAAGTGTGTATTTACAAAATGTGAAGTTGTATTCAGTTTGGCTCAGTAACATTTAAATGGAGTGTAGAAGTACTTGTTGAACTGAGGTAGTCTGGAGGTACTCACTGCCACTGCAGCCTCGTCAAATTCAGTGTGTTCTTTTAAATGGACCTCACTGGCCAAAATGGCTGCCACAAAAACTGTAGTTCATGGGCCCCACCTCCTTATATCATGGGCAGTGGGGATAAATATGTACTACAGACAAATACTTGCATGAAAGAAGAAGGTATTATTTTACAGTAATGTTAAAAAAAAAGGAACCGTCAAAGAGAGAGGCTAATCTGAAAATGTGTCATTTTAATGTGATATAAATATTTTTTTTTTCTTTAAAAGATACTTTTAATGTTCCTCTTAACGCAGGAATTCAGGATGCTCTTGGATAACGTGATGGCTATATTTTATCGACTAGGGTTTTTCCATTTTCCAAGATGGTGTAGAAAATTGGGAAAGCAATTTTACTCCCAGAACCACAACTTTAATATCTTCTTCCATTTCACATCTTGATTGATGTCTCAGTGTTAGTTTCATACAGTCCCCAGCTCTCTAGAGGGAAAGGGTAGTTAGATTAAAGACCAGGTGGAAAC
This sequence comes from Paratilapia polleni, assembly GCA_015106735.1. Classification (NCBI taxonomy): domain Eukaryota; kingdom Metazoa; phylum Chordata; class Actinopteri; order Cichliformes; family Cichlidae; genus Paratilapia; species Paratilapia polleni. The sequence goes on along the minus strand of VUQI01047459.1, from coordinate 14,563 downwards.
AGGTGAAAGCAAAATTATAATCTTTTAATTTGTGACAACAAATGTTTACAAGTAATTTGAGAAAAACATCTCAAAAGAGGAGAATTAAGGGCAAGGGAGTGCTTCTCAAAACAGAAATAAATATAACCCAATGAGACTCCTTATTCCTTACCCAGATAACATAAAAAGAGACTACTCTAACTTCATTGCCCAACCAAACACAGACAGTTCTAAACAATTACCTACATTTGTGACAGGCATGGATGTGAAAACTAATTCCTGGCCCAGTCTTCAGGTACAGTGAAAATATTAAGTAACCCAAACAGAAATGATCACCCAAATCTGTACAGCAAATGTCTCATAAAGCATGGCTAAGAGTACACAAAACCAAAGTACTACTACAAGACAATTAAGGTACAGGCTACATAGAAAACACTAACATGAGTCACAGTACTGAGAGGCACAGCAGCAGGCTGCTCACATGCAGTCAAAAGTTGCCCTAACTGAATGTTGCCTGTTTAAGCAGGTGGTGCGATTGATGATACAGGATGATTCAAGCAGGCACTGGGGTGCCGGTCCAGTCAGGATCAGTGAAGCAGAACAGACAAGGAGACAGAAGAAAGGGCAGTTGGAAGCCCCAGTTCTGGGCAAGGCTCAAGCAGACCATTTAGCATAAGGAAAATACACAGAACGGATTAGTCACAATGAAAGAAAGAGGTAGAGAAATTACTGAGGGCTGTCAAACATCCTTTACCTATTTTAGCCTCTGTTAAAGTACTACTTCATGACTCTCTGTAGATCTCAGTCCAAATCTTGTAATTGCACCATAATTTACTGCTCCTGTAACATGTTCTGCAGATTTTTGTTGAAGCCAAGCGGACCTCCCCCAGTATCCTGTACATTCCTCACATTGGACAGTGGTGGGAAACAGTTGGTCCGGCTTTAAGAGCTACCTTCCAGAGCCTCCTGAGCTCCATCCCGGCTTTCTCTCCTATCCTGCTGCTGGCTACCTGCAACCTCCGTTATGACCAACTCAGTACTGAGGTATGGAAAGAAGAATAATGCTCTGTTTGAGGGATTGTGCATTAGCCAGCGACATAATGGTTATTATCTGCTTTGTCAGTGTACCTGATTTTTATTGAATGCAAAAGGATTCTTTAACATTTAGAGGTGCATTCATCTGCCACAATCTTACCTCTCAACTTCCTTATCTCAGATACAGGAGCTGTTTCGGCTTGAGTACGGAGAGGTTTTCCATGTCCAGGTCCCCACCAGCAGGGAAAGAAGAGAATTCTTTGAGGATCTAATCCTCAACCAGGCTGCTAAGGCCCCCGCCTCAAAAAAGAAAGCTGGTAAGCCTAGATATTAATACAAACACATCTCCTAACTCATGACTAAAATGGGCTCATAGCTGAAATCATGTAGTTTAAATGTGCAACTTCTGTTCATTTGGTGGCACAGTGTGGTAATTTTCATCTTATCCCAGATGGAGGTTAAAAATGGATGCTTCCATGATATAAATTTTGCCTCTGGATCAAAGCAGAAGTGAATTAATCTGTCAAATTTTCAATTGTCTCAGTGCTTCATGCATTGGAAGTGCTTCCAGTCGCCCCTGCACCTCCTCCACGTCAGCTAACCGAAGAGGAGACCCAGCGACTGGAGGAGCAGGAGGAAGACACCCTCAGAGAGCTCCGCCTCTTTTTGCGTGATGTCACCAACCGTCTGTCCCAAGATAAACGCTTCAAGGCTTTTACAAAACCTGTGGATTTAGAGGAGGTAGCCTTTCTGTTCTTTTATATCGTGCTCTAACTGGCTTACTCAGCACTCGCTTACTACAGCAGAGACGTTTTCAAGAGTGGAGCAATGACTTTGAGGGTTAAAGATTTGCATAGCTAAAATGTGTTTTTAGATACAGCCACTAGGGGGCAGCAGACATAGATCTACACATATATTTAACTGCAACCCAGTAAGCAAATGCTACTTATTCTGGTGCTCATATCAACATATTTTATTCTCTAAAACCCTGTGTTTGGGCTGATCTCCTTCCTCCACTCTACATTTGTCTTGTGTTTCAGGTTCCAGATTATGCTGAAGTGATCAAGAAACCTATGGACCTATCGACAGTTCTCTCTAAGATAGACCTCCATCAGTACGGAACAGTCGAAGAGTTTCTTCAGGATGTGGACCTCATCTGGCAGAATGCCCTTGAATACAACCCAGACAGGGATCCCTCAGGTACTCACAGTGATCAACACACACACCATGGACAGAGAAGTAATTGGTAAAATACATTTGAGTGTGAGTGTTTGCATTTCCTCCAGATCGTCAGATACGCCACAGAGCATGTGCACTGAAGGACACTGTCCATGCCATCATCAAAGATGAACTGGATGAGGATTTTGAGAAGATTTGTGAGGATATCAAGGAGTCACGCAGGGCAAGAGGTCAGTGTGTGTCTTCGTGTGTGCACACAATCTTTGACATTTGTCCTGGCCCAGTGGATAACAGACAGTCTGGTTTAGCCACTAATGGCTATTTAAAAAAAAAAAAAAAAAAAAAACTCCTATGGGTTATCTGAAACGTTTTAATTCTAATGTAACATAAGCATACTCCATTTTCCATCTCTCACAATTTTTGCTTAAGAAACAGTTGATTTGCAATTTCAAACAAGTAAAAATGGATTGTACGTATTTCTTTTTTTTGATTGCCTCAGGATGCTCCACTGCACAATTTGCTCCCTCCTTCTACCACGTGCTTCCCAAACAGCCCAAATCTCCTGCTGAGGCCAAGATCACTGACAGTAACTGGCAAAAAGAGCCAGATGGTACCACCGTTCCAGCTACTCCTAATACATGTTCCTCTGCTGTTACAACACCCAAAAATGCAGGTAATGATCTTGTGCAAAAATTAAACACAAATAAATCTGTTCACTCGGTTTAAGGATTACAACAAATTAATATTTATTTTCTTCCAGCCCAGAAGAAGAAACGTCGGAAGAGCCGATGGTCAAATGGCTACTTTGCAAAGAAGAAGTCCTCTTCTCCTCACATGTGTAGAGATGATGCACAGCTGGGGTCTGATGAGGAGGAGGAAGATGGAGATGATGAAGATGAAGTTGAGAAAGCAGGAGCAGAGCTTGATGAGGGTGATGGAGCAGAGGAGGATCAGACGGTAGCTGATGCAGAGACAGAACTTGCAGCAATTCACATAGGTAGTTTTGGATCTTCTTTGAAGGGGCAGAGCAGTCAGGAGGAGGAGGGGAGAGTGGAGAGGAAACCAACTGGTGAAGATGAGGCTGCCTCATGTGAAAAAGGGGAACCAGAAAATCACAGCCAGACGCAGAATGAAAAAGAACAGGTGGACGAAGCTGTCACACATCAGTCGGAGGAGAGTAAGCTGTTGGGACAGGAAGCAGAAGAGAACCATGAAACTCTGTCAGTGAACACTAACAAGGACAACCACACCGAGACTGAAGCAGATACCCAGCACCCGCACACAGAAGACACACTAACTCCAAATCTGTCAGAAACTCAGACTGAGCAGAGTTGGTGTGTAGGACAGAAAGAAAACAGCAAGGTAGTTACAGAAGAGGAGGCAGAGCAGAACATCCCTGCTGAGCCAATGGAGGTGGAAGCAACAGAAACCTCAACCACAGATGCTTCTGCAGCTGCCAGGGGAGAAGAGGACGCAGGCACAGGTTGGACAGCAACACAGACTGGCTTCTCATGTTTTATGTAACAACAGGTGTTTATTTGGAAATGTAGCTAAAAGGGAAAAAAGAACAGCTCATGTCCACCAGGAAAAGCAAATTATTAATATAGTGCTTCTAGAAATGGCAACAAATCAGAATCCTTGGGGCTCAGAGTGAATGTACCAGCAGACGGTCATCTGTTGCACTGGTGTAAACATTTTGTGTGTTTTCCTGTGTGTGTATTGTTTGTCTCAGAGCGGAACGTGAGGAGAATGACTCGGGCTCTAAAAAACGCTGTGCTGCAGCAGCAGATGATCAATGTGGACAAAGCTCTGCAGATCCTGGATGAGGAAACTCCTCCTCTGGTTGTGGACAAAGACAAATTAAAGGTGTGTGATACTGTCTGTGTCAGTGTGTGCTGACAGCAACAAAAAAAGAGATAAGACTGCCTATGCTGCTGTTTTCTCCATATTGAGCTGCAATGTTTTGTGCATATAATTCCATCTTTTTTTTTTCTTTTTTTTTTTTTGCTGCATGTTTTCAGGTGCTGTTGGAGTGGGTAGTAACCAAAACAGAAGGCTACGAGGTCTATAAACTGGAGAAACTGTATGCTCTGCTCTGCCAGAGCATCTATAGACACAGACGAGACTACAACAAAACTGCACTAATACAGGTTAGTATTGGAAGAACAGGTGGAAACTTTGCTCTTCCAGATATTCTGAGGTGTCACAGGTGTAACTGATAACCTTAACGATGGCTCTCAGTAAGCCATTCCATCTCTTATGATTATTTTAACATACAGCATGAGCTTTATTGATCAGTTTTATTTTGTTTTGTGTTTTGTTATGTACTTGTTTGTTGTTTATGTACGTTCGCCTCAAGCATTTTAATGTTCCTAATCTATAGTCCTTCCCTTGTGTGTTTTATTAGGAGATGGAACAAGAGATTGAAGACTTCTGTTGACATTTCCACATGAATAGTATGAGCATTTGTAATAGTTATTCCCATCCTTCCAGCTATGTAAATTTAAAAGAAAATTGGGTCTATTTTCATAGAAATCCACAGGCACCTATATTTGCATTAGCTAATACTTTGTACCACCTCTTTTGTTTATATTTAATTAAATGGTTTTCCTCTAACTGTTTTTGTGTGGCTCTTTTTTTTTTCTAGTTGATCATTTCAAGCTGACTTGAACTGCAAAAATCCCTGATTCATTTGTCCAATACAGAGTGGCATCTTTAGAAAGTATCATGTTTAAATTACCATTACAACTTGTGAGAAGCAGTTATTGTTTTTTTTGTTTTTGTTTTTGTTTTGTTTTTTTTGCAAGTTGTGGTTGACTGTTTGAAAGTCAATCTGGTTTAGAAAATTTTACAAGTTCTGTTATCTGGAAGAACTATGTCAATAAAGTCTTATCTCATTATGTACATAGGTAATACGTTTAACAGCCATTGTTACAAATACAGTGTCTTAGATTAGGAAGATGTTGGCAATAAAATGGTAAATGGGGAACACAACAGGACTGATTAAATAATTGCATTATGGGAAATGGAGGATCCAGGGCTCTTGAAGTCTTACCCATTTTAGGGAATCACGCCTACACATTTGCTGCACCATTTGTGACAATTTTTAAATTTTTTTTTTACTTTGTTTCCTCAGATACACTATCCTCAGATTTCATTATGATACATTAACTCACTGAAGTGCAATTAAAGTGCTCTGGGTCATATTTTTTGTATAACACAAAGCAAAATAAGTGTGATCACTAGTCACAAAAATAGTTATCAGAGTATGAGTCATCCAGCCATAATCAGTTTCCTTGTCTGACGTTCATCACCTGTTAGACTCTGGCAAGAGAAAGATTTGTTTATTTCCCTCTTTTGGCTATTTCTGCATTTCATTTTGTGTGTATTAAAGGGTTTTCACAGCAGCTAACACAAATGATGCTTTACATTGTGGCCTATTGTAAAATCAACCGAAAATAATCATCAGAAAAGCCTGAACAGCAACTGTACACAGCATCGCGTCTTCTGAAAGGAAACTCTGCATTGTCAGTGTTGTCCTTAAGTAGCTTCTCATACTGCCCTGACAGGTCATGTAAGGACATTTTGGCACACAGCCGGGGAGGGAAACGATGAGTTTATGACCCACCGCAAACGCTGTTTGACACGCAGTTTCTCTCTCAGCATGTCACAGCTAAAACAACCGCATATAGAGTAAACTGTAGTTGTAAAATATGGGACATTTTTGCTAAATTGCCCAAAATTTTAGAGCACTGAGAGAGTCGCCGAGGAATGACGTCAGGACGTATTACATTGAATGATGACGCCGTTTGATCATTAAAAAAATCTGCCATTAAAAAATATCAGAGAATTAGGTCAGCAAACAGCACGGTCACGGTATGAATGTCATTCCCGTGCGTTTCGTGTTTTAACTTTTACAAAGAAGCACCCCTCGGCGTGAAGTAACCTGCACCGACGAGGAGAGAGATGTCCGGCGTTTCCAGCATCTGCCTACGACAGCCGTAGCAGTTAGACCAGTCCGTCTGTCTGTCTGCCTCCCTCGGCTGGGTTTGGGAGACCCGCTTGCCCAAATAACGTTAAACGCTGCTGCAGTCCCGGCCAGGCTGGGGCTGAACGGTTAGCCGTGGGGAAGCAGAGACACCGACAGAGAGAAGCTGAGAGCTGCTCTGCTGAGACCCAGGAAATCACTCCTCGCCTTGTCTCGACAGCCTGGTAGCAACACAGTGCACATTTCAGTAGTTCCAGTAAGTTTACCGCCAGACATGATCAATAATTATGACTGGCCCGGCTAACACTGGCTGGTTGGCCCATCTTTTATACGTGTTGGATGCTTTAGAGCTAAAGTGGCCTTATTTGTTTAATAATTTATGGCTTTAACGTGACATTAATAATTATAACGAATTAGCTAGCTCACACCTCCACATTATTGAGTTGCTAACAGTTGATGCAAATGATCTCATGATGGCAGAGCAGCGTAGCATAATGCTGTTACCACTGTATAATCTGTTAGACTGACTTTAATAGCAACAAGTCAGGAGAAGTTGGTCCAAAGCATGTGCAGTGGTGTCTGAGAGGTGCATGTTTGCTCATTTGTTGTAGCAGTTGTGTCACAGGGAAAGACGTGGTTGTACATAAGTCATTAAGTTGAACCATTAATACACACAGGAATACAAACTGAATTCAAATATTTGTTGTGACCAGGCAATGTGTGCCCTAAAGCATGTGAATAATGTACTGGGTTATTACAGCTACACTGTGCTGCTGTGATATCCCCTACCATCATTACTGGAATACCCTGATATGATCTGAAGAATTTAAATCATTCACAGGTCTTTTTAAACCCCTTGCCAGACTTATAGCCTCCACAACCCTTTTTCTGAAGGCCTTAATGAGCTCTTTAGATCTTGACCCCTGATGTCAGAAGTTTAAATTAAAAAAAAGGTCTCACCTGCCACTCACTAATTAGGTTCTCATCATTGGCACCAAATCTCAAACCCCTGGCTCTAATTTCATGGCTTTTAAGGTGCGTGAAATGTATGTGTATACTCACTTCTTCCACGTGATTGATCCGTTAATTCATTTAAATTACAAAAATACCTACACAATGTAAATTTAGTGTCATTTTATTTGAGTGTCTTCTTCAACTGGATTCACTGTTTCAAAGAGGATCAAATATTTGGTAGTTCAGGTTTTTTCACATGACTGTAGATAAGGGTTTGGATCTCTTCATGCCCTGTATGGTAAGTTTTCTTTATCTTCTGTGCCTAAAGTATTATCTCTGTAATAACTGTTAATAATAGCCTGATAATAACTTGTGTGCACAGATGATAATTTACTATAGAAAAAGTCTTTTTAGAACTAAGTCTCACCACCAAGCAGCCATCTTGTAATACCTCTGGTATCACTTATTTGTTCAGGTGAAGCATTGTCTGAATTAAATTTGATTTCAATAGTCACTATTATATATAAACCGCATGTATCGAATCACCAGTCAAATCTGATTAAAAACTGCTTAAAAATTTTGCTGACTTTGCCTCAAAATGAGATTTTAAACATCTTTTTTTGCCTTGAAGTTATGCTTCTACCACCATGTTTGCTGTTGAAGAATTCACCCATGGACTTGAGTGCCATGTGTGTCTCTCTTTTAATGTCTCTGGTATAAATTCATAGGTGTCTGTAACGACTTTAGGTGGCAGACAGCTATCAGAGAGAACTCAGCTGATCAAGTTTTAGTTTTTCACCTCACAATTTCATACAGTTACATCATCTCCTGAAGGACTGTGTACTTCATAGTCTGTGAGGTGTACTATGTAAAAATGTAATTCAGTTGGCTTACCAACAGTATGTAAGTAATGTACTATGTACCAATCTTACCATTATAACATAGCTCTGCATCTGAAGTCATTAAGAGTCACAAATGACAATTATTGCAGTAAACTATCTTGCGTGCACATCATAAATAACTTAATACAAGATCTAAAAAAAAAAAGTAATTTCAAGTAATTGTTTAGGCTCAAAAACTAATGACTGTTGCCTGTCATTGTGCTCATAGTGATGCTCAAAGGTTTAACTGACGTTAAGTGAAAAAGTCTTATGGATACAAGTAAATTAGAAAAAAGTCACATGCGGGTGTATATATTTTTATACATCATAATAGTACAAGGCTAGTGCAGTTTTTGTAGCTCAATTTATAGATATCTCCTACATGCCTCACATTTAGGCAATCATTAAGCTCCTGTTCTAAAAACAGGGCACTCGCCGAATGTGTGTGCATGTGTAACGGTGCCTGTTCAAAATGTGGCTGTGCAGAACGGGCAGATTTTGGGTTGCAGCTTTCTCTAGAACCGCTCATCCAAACTACATAAATGAATGACTGACGTCATTTGTTAAGGAAACCTAACAACAAAGCATAAATAAAACAACAAATAAAAACATGTCCAACCGTTTTGTAAGAACCAGTTGGAGTGTTAGATCTTCAGTGCAATTACGTTTTGTTAAAAATTAAACCTGCACTTACTCTGCACTTACTAGGCTAGGTTGTAATGCCCTTCTCTAGATGGTTCTTTAAAATAGATAACCTAGTAACAACTACACAACAGTCAAAACACTGTTTTTAGTCATTCTTTAATGCAGCAGCTGTAAGCTGACGTCCTGTCCCACACACAGTTTCTTAACTTTGGCAGCAAAGGAAACATTTGTTAATAACAACAGTAAATCTTCAGTGTCAGTGGGCAGATTATTTAAATAATTGCTTTGTGTTTGTGTGTGTGTGTGGTTTTTTTTTTTCAACAGAAATACATAATTCAAGGACTCTAACATGTGAGCACATTTGCCTGCGATATGTGAGCCTCGACAGTTCTGCCACAGATCTTGTTTTACCGGAGAAGTAAACAGTTTGGTTTGACGATGTCGAGCCGCCGGAAATCCACCACACCTTGCATGGTGGTGCCTTCTGATGTGGTTGAGCAGGAGGAAGTGGAGGAGAAAACAGAAAGAATGAAGGAAGAAGAAGCTGGGGAGGAGGAGGAGGGAAAGGTTAAGGAGGGAACGGAGGAGGGGCTGACTGCAGAAGAGCTGGGGCAGGGTGTAGTTGTTGTCCCTGTTCCACCAGATTCAGGTAAGACTCTTTGTTGGACCCATTTTCTCATGTGTGGATGTCAAACCTGAAATATACTTAGTATACATAAATGCACTGTAAATCTGAAGGCTGTATTGTAATTACTGTTAATACTACAGATGAACCCATTGTCTCCACTGTAGACGATAGAGAAGTCATGGGTCCCTCACTGAAATGCAGCGCCGCAAATCCTCCCGAAGATCCGAGCAGCAACCAGCCCACCCAGCAGCAGCAGTGTGATACCCCGGAGGAGGGGGGAGCAGACCCTGCAACAGTTGCTGCCATCTCTCTCAGCAAGACCCCGATCATGAGGATGAAGACCAAATCGGAACCCAAGCGAATCGCCGTGTCCCTGAAATCAGCAGATGAGGCGGCAGAGGGTTTTGGAGGAGGTGGCGAGGGAGAGTTGGGTGGAGAGCAAGAACCCATCGAAGCTCCTCTGGGGCCGATGACGCCTATGGAGATGCTCATGCACGACTCCATGAAGCTCGGGGGAGGCGGCTTGCTGGTCAACCCGCAGTCAGAACAGCAGAGGAAGTCATCCATTTTAAATCCCACAGTTCTCCCTGCTAGTCTGGCACAGGTAGAGAGAGACTATATTATGTGAAGCGAACAATACTGAGTTTATCCCTGTCTGTGAACGTTTAATGCATGTGTTGAGACCTAACAGCAGCCTGTAGACCTAAAACCTGCTGGGAGCGTTTTGACAAAGGATATCTGTAATGTTAAATATCAACAGCATAATAGCAGCCCTTCAGCTGATAAATATTCATTGCCTTGTTCAGGAACACTTCAGCTGGGCAGCAGCTTGCCAAATAGAGCTTGGGCACGATCTTTTGTTTAGCCACTATGCATGAACGACGTTTCTCATTTTCATCCCTCTCTGACTTTGTTCCAGGTGCTTTCTGCCTTCCAGGCCCAGCAGAGCACAGTAGCAGCTCAGCCCCAGCTACTGATTCCTCTCAGCAGTATCCCCTCCTATAGTGCTGCTATGGACACCAACCCTCTGCTGGGCACCACATACAAGAAGTTCCCTTACCCCTCCATGGCTGAGATCAGCAGCCTGGCAGCACAGACACAGTTCACAGAGGAGCAGATAAAGGTACATGAAGTAGATTACCTCTGCTGATAAAGGTTGTATGTCTTTGTTTTCACCTGCAATTTTTTTTTAACACACCATAAGTAGATAGGGCTCAAATTTTAGGACTCTATATTAGTGATTTACCTGTATGGAATTTGGAGGCTCGTTACTGACAGTTATCTGTGTATTCTGGCCATCTGTTTTTTTTGTAGTAATAGTAGTATTATTGTAATAAACAACAAAATCTATTAGCATAATAGATTCACTCTTCACCCTGTATCCTTCGATGTCTAATCCTGTCTCTGTGTATATTTTATCAAGTGAAAAGCTACCTCAGTTGTAATTCCCAATTTTCACGTACATACTGACTGTTTTAAGATGTATTTTGAACAAAATATTAAAGTCAGATGTACTTGATGTGTGGTCAGGTGTGGTTCTCAGCCCAGCGACTGAAGCACGGTGTCAGCTGGACTCCAGAGGAAGTGGAGGAGGCCAGGAGGAAGCAGTTTAATGGCACGGTGCACACAGTGCCTCAGACCATCACTGTCATACCAGCACACCAACTCTCAGCTGCTGCTAACGGCCTGCAGTCCATCCTTCAGACCTGCCAGATAGTGGGCCAGCCTGGCCTCGTGTTCACACAGGTAGGTAAGGAAAGAACACGTGTTACATTTGACTCAACCTTAACCTGCCTTGGACTTTCCAGCTTTTCACCTCATCTCAAATATAATCCAGCTAAGAATGCTGTGTGCTGATGAGTAAATTTCGTGTTGATATTTATATCAGTGACCATATGAACATGACCACATTGTTGTGCATTGTAAATTCATCAGTTTGAGTGTTTGATAGACCACTTCCACAATTACTGCCTTTGCTTACAATTACAGTAAAATATGAATTACAGTAATATCAAATTAACCACTCAGAAACAGCATTACATAGACATAGAAAGACACACAAACTTTCCTCATGCTTTTACACACTATGTTGATGATGTGTTGTATCTTTGGAACCAAGCTCTTAATAAATGAATGTAGAAGGAACAGGTGAATTATTACTCTTACTTTGGTGTGTGAAGATTTATATGTTTCTGAGTGAGCTGGGTGTTCTGATCTATGTTGGTTTTGGCCTCTGGCCAGACATTAGAGGAGATGGGAATTGGAAATTTGCCAAAAAAGCCACTAACACAAGTACATGAAAACATTACAGCAGTTAAACACTTAAAAACCACTTTCGTTTTATAAACAAGTAGTCTCTTTAAACAAAACATCACATCTCTGTCCCTTATTTTTATTTTCTGACCCCGTGTAGGTTGGCCCAGGGGGGAACCTTCCAGTGACCAGTCCAATCACCCTGACAGTGGCAGGCTTGCCTAGCCAGTCCCAGAGCTCCAGCAGAGTTTCCTGCCAGCCCACCCCGACAAACAGTGAGCTGAAGCGGGCTACCACTGTCCAGCCTCCCTCTCTTTCACCACAGGTAGGGAAAACACTTAAATCTCAGTGCTACCAACAAGCATGTTTGGCATTTCTTGGCTTTAATCAGTGCACAAAATGACCACATGGTGTTTCTTTGAACTGTGTGGGAAAAAAACGCTTGATTAAAATCTAACATTTTCCTTCTCTCTCTAAGGAGAACTCAGCCCTCAGTGCCGACACATTCAGCATGCGACCTAAGAAATCCAAAGAGCAGCTGGCGGAGCTGAAAGCCAGCTACCTGAAAAACCACTTTGTCACAGATGCTGAAATTGCCCGGTTGATGAAACTTACCAACCTGACAAAAGGGGAGATCAAAAAATGGTTCAGTGACACCAGGTATAACCAGCGCAACTCCAAGAACAGCCATGTCATTGTGTTTCACGACGGAGGGGGTAGAAGCAGCGGCAGCTGTAGCAGCACTGCTAACACCACCATTGTTATCGACTCCAGTGATGAGACCCCTACATCTCCCCATCCTCCACGCACACCTCCCGTGAAGGAGAAAGAGACCAGGCCCAAAACATGGAACCCATTCCCAGACTTCACCCTGCAGAAATTTAAGGAGAAGACACCAGAGCAGCTGGTGGTGCTGGAGGAGAGTTTTGAGAAGAGCACCACCCCGTCAGATGAAGAGCTGAGCCGTTTGAGGACAGAGACTAAACTGACGCGGAGGGAGATTGACGCCTGGTTCACTGAGAGACGAAAAATGCCATCTGTCAGCACCTCCTCCCCGGATTCTTCTGAGGGAGGAAAAATAGACACAGATGGAGTGAAAGCAGGAGAAGGGGGAGGAACAGGAGGAGCGGCATCTTCTTCTCCTCCTGCCTCCTCATCTCGAAAAGGCAGTCAAACTCCTCCTGGGAATCGCAGTAAGCAGCTGGCCAGCAGCAGCAAGAAAGACATAAAAGATAAGAGTAAAAAGTCTCCGGAGCAGCTCCATATTCTGAAAAGTGCCTTTGTGCGGACCCAGTGGCCCACACCAGAGGAGTACGATCAGCTGGCAGAAGAGAGTGGCCTTCCTCGCTCCTACATTGTCAGCTGGTTCGGGGACTCTCGGTACTCATGGAAGAACGGAAACCTGAAATGGTTCTTTCAGTACCAAAGTGGCAACATTGAAGGACCAAATAGCGGAGGTGGCAGTAAACTGGGAAGCGGCAGTCGAAAAAGACGTAGTCGAAATCGTGGTTGGGGACGAAGCCGAACCAGGAAACAGTCAAGAAGGTCCACCTCCTCCAGCATGGATGTCGACAGATCAACCCCTTCAAAGAAATTCAAGACTGGGAAGGAGATCCTGAAGGAGTACTACCTGAAGCACCACTTCCTCAATGAGCAAGATCTGGACGAGCTCGTCACCAAGACCAACATGAGTTATGAGCAGGTGAGTCCTCTGTTAGGTACACTGATGCTCTCTGTTAGGTGAGGAAAATAATAATAACTAAACATATAATTTATGCAGTTTATTTGCCAATCTGTTTTGATATTGATCTCTTGTGGTTGATATGCCACTTCTCTAATGAAGAAAAAAATGATATGAGAAACATGAGCACTTAAAGCATCCCTTTATCTCAGGTCTGGCATTAACAAGGGAATTAGACAACATTTATAACTTTAGACAAGGTATTTATTATGTCAGGGTGTTCTCTGAAACACCACATTTGTAAATCTTCACAAGGATCACTTCTCCTCCTAGAGTATTGGTCAGATTTTAGGGAAACTTGCACACCATGATCACCTAATGGGTCTTCACTCAAACTGTGTTCAAGGTCAAGGTCGTGTTGATTGTTTTACGGGCACTTTTCCATTTTCACAAGAATCGCTACTCCTCCTAGAGTATTGATTAGATTTTAGTGAAACAAGATTAATATCTCCTGGATATGACTGTTTACAAGCCTCCTTGGCTTCTCGGTAGATTTTAATTCTCTTGGTTTGTGCAATATAGCCAACCAATGACAACAAAACTTCTAACTTTCTTTTAATACTTCACTTATTACAATAACCTGTGAGATGTGATGGATCAGGAGCTAGATGAGCTACTACGTCATAGACATTCTGACATTCAAGCTCCTGGGGCACAGTTTTTGTGCTGTTAATGTTAATGCCCGAGGAGGTTTGGAACTCTGCAGTTATTGAGTCAGCAGAGCGTTGGCGACTTTTTACAAACTATGCACCACAGCACTAGGTGACCCCGCTCTGTAACTTTACGTGGTCTGCCACTTCGTGGCTATAATTGCTGTCATTTCTAAATGACTATCTATGACAATCATAGATAATTGGGAAACTTTCTGGGGAAAACCTGGTCTTATTAGGAGAGACGGCATCCATCCCACTTTGGATGGAGCAGCTCTCATTTCTAGAAATATGGCCGAATTTATTAAACCCCCCAAAATGTGACTATCCAGAGTTGGGACCAGGAAGCAGAGTTGCAGTCTTACACGCTTCTCTGCAGCTTCTCTCCTCCTGCCATCCCCCCAAAACCCCATCCCTGTAGAGACTGTGTCTGTTCCCAGACCACCAAAAAATAAACCAAAAATCAGCAAAAAACAAATTAAGCACAAAAATTTCCAAAGAAAGAACAGTATAACATCCTCAACTGCACCAAAGAGTAAAACACTTAAATGTGGATTATTAAACATTAGGTCTCTCTCTTCTAAGTCCCTGTTAGTAAATGATTTGATAATTGATCAGCATATTGATTTA
>VUQI01047454.1:0-15794 GCA_015106735.1 Paratilapia polleni | reverse complement strand
TCCACCTCTGAATGGCTTAAGAAAAAACAAAATGAAGACTTTGGAGTGGCCTAGTCAAAGTCCTGACCTGAATCCGATTGAGATGCTGTGGCATGACCTTAAAAAGGCGGTTCATGCTCGAAAACCCACCAATGTAGCTGAATTACAACAATTCTGCAAAGATGAGTGGGCCAAAATTCCTCCACAGCACTGTAAAAGACTCATTGCCAGTTATTGCAAATGCTTGATTGCAGTTGTTGCTGTGAAGGGTGGCACAACCAGTTATTAGGTTTAGGGGCCAATCACTTTTTCACACAGGGCCATGTAGGTTTGGATTTTTTGTTTCCCTTAATAATAAAAACCTTCATTTAAAAACTGCATTTTGTGTTTACTTGTGTTATCTTTGTCTAATATTTAAATTTGTTTGATCTGAAACATTTAAGTGTGACAAACTAAGAAATCAGGAAGGGGGCAAACACTTTTTCACACCACTGTACATAGAAAAGTTCATTACAACCACTGTATATTCTGCAAGAAAGAGCCATAAGTATTGAACATAATGTGGATTTTGTGAACACACTAATTCTGTTTTTGTATAGTCAAAGAAAATGTAATACTTTGACCTTGTAGAATTCAAAACAGCACAAAGGATGTATAAAGTGAGGAACCAACTGTTGCCAGTAGGTATTCAGAAATCTTTCTGTGATAGAGTTGGGAGCTACAATTTAAGGGCACATTAAATTTAAAGGTGTGCAATATTCAGACAACTAGCAGAGGTTTTTGTAACAGATTAAGCATGGAATTAAAGCAATATCCAAAGATAAAACAGTTTAAAAATATACACAGAGATGTAAAGGGGTGTTAATCTCAAGGTGTGCAGTTAGGTGTAATAATGTAGATTGTTGTTTTGGTTTGTGAATTGCATATTGCATGTGAGTATGTTGTGTACAGAGTTGTGTTTGTTTATGTAGGCATAGAAATGCTCCACAAGGCAACAACACCACAGACACAGTTGAGAAGTCCAATTCAGTGACTTGGATTAGTGGAGGTGACGAGTACCAGACAGCTATAGCGACACCCAGCTTTCACTTAAAGGGGTCAAGCAAAAAAAAAAAAAAAGCATAACTTTAAGCCTTAAAATTTAAACATATGACTTGTATAAAAATCCACCTATGTACAGTTTTCATAAGGCTGAAATTTTTCTTTAGAGACCCAAAACGTTTTTTTTTTTTGTTTTTTTTTTTACTTACTCTGAACATGTTTATTTCTGCTGTAAAGTTGAGGATTTTAACATGGTAGTCTGTGGGGGCTGACTCACATTTGGAGACAGCCCCATTGGCTTCATTTTTTTCAGCTGCAGAGGTTCTCCTGAATAAGAAGACAGGACTAAGAAAGGAAACACTCACACAGTAATAAACTTTATGTGGCCCTACTCACCTGGAAGTTGTTAATTTTAAACTTTTAATTAAAACAAAAATTAATTGCAGCTGTCCTTCCTTTCCTTCCCCACAGCACTTTAGAGGGTTTCTATGTAGATGATGCTCTACAGGGCCAGGGAGTGTACACTTATGAAGATGGGGGTGTCCTCAATGGGACGTATGTGGATGGCGAGCTCAATGGGCCTGCTCAGGAGTTCGATGGAGAGGGTCGCCTGGTGTTCAAGGGCCAGTACAAAGACAACAACCGCTGCGGGGAATGCTGGGTCTACTACCCTGTGAGTCAGTTCACTGTTTGACTTCTGCACATGCAGAACATAGCAGAAGTATTTTTAACCATGTGTGTTGTGTATGTTGGTGTGTACTGTGGTGCGTCTAGGACGGAGGCTGTGTGTTTGGGGAGGTAAATGAAGATGGGGAAATGACCGGTGATTCCGTAGCATATATCTACCCTGATGGTCGCACGGCTCTCTATGGAAGCTTTGTGGATGGGGAGCTAATCGAGACTCGACTCGCCACTGTGATCTCCAACCAGACTGGAAGACCACGCTTCGAAATCAACCCCAACAGTAAGTAGTGATGTCATCTCTATGATGGAGATGTCCACTTATGTGGAGCTGGTACTTGTTTGTAGAAGTTGATCTTTTTGGGAACATGCTTCAGGAGTTAATCCATCAAATAAGCAACTACTCTTATACTAAAATTGATCATGCTGGGTTTTCAAGATGCAAAATGATAAAGCAGTGATGGATGTGAATAAATTCTTCTGTTGTAATAATATATTTATCACAAAGAAACTGTAAGGTAAGGAAAATTAGTCTGAAACTTAATCCACTGTCAAGTTTAGCTAATTAATCTTGCGTCGTTTTCATAGTATGGTATAATGCACAGTGACATGGGATGGCTCTTGTTGTAATCCAGTGTACTGAAAACCTGACCAGACTAAAACATACCATTTCATGATTTTTACTGCCTGTGTTTCCTGCGCTGAAAGCCTCTCTCCTGCATCTTGCTACACTCTGCCTGGACATTTTCTTCTCCGTCTGGGTTGAAGAAGTTTTAGTATTACTAATCAGAATCGACACTAAACATTTAAAATGTGCTGTATAGAGGGAAAATATATATTTTTTTTAAATGTGATTTGGCTGTTCTTTGAGGACCACAGTTCCCTAAAAAAAAACAACAGCTTTTCATGAGCTCAGAAATACACCACTACACCTTGATTAACACAAAGTGTAGACCAACCAAGTTGATTTCTCATATGTGCTAATGTGAAAATGCCAGAACACATTGACCTGTATTAAACCTGCCATGGCAAGAGTTGATTGTTCCTTCTCTATCATCTGAGTCTTGAATCTCCTGTGAAGGCTTTCTTTGCTAAAGTTCTAAAGGGTTTCTTAAAACTGCTTCAAACTATACACTACTATTCATCACACATGTTGTCCAAACTGATTAGAAAGAGATGGCTTACCTTTCAAATGATAAATCACAGTATAATTTGCTTGTTTACATGCTACCAGTACCTCTTAATTCATGCATCTTTGCATGTGTATAATAATACGTACTGACTGAAAACCATGCCTAGCACAGCTTGACTAGCACACTTGCTTGTAGCTAGACTTCTGTTGGAGTCCCATGAAAGAGCACAGGTTTATCCAAAATGTGCATGCACAAACAGACAAGAAATGATCTCAACTCGCCAGTGTCCAGCCTTATTAACGGGACACACAGGCATCCACAAAAATGACAGAAACAGCAGACACAACAGCTAGTATTCAAGCTAGCTTCAAGAGCCAAAAGCCAGCAAAAGCCATGGATGCAAACATACATTATGAGATCCTTAATGTGACAGAACGTTTTTGGTATGGAGAGAGATCATTTTCACTTTGGTATAGTTCTAATTGATGTTGTTTTTACATCGCATTGTTCATGCGATGCTTGCCTTGCTTGTCCTGTCCACCCACCCATGCTCATGTAGTTTTGCCTAGTTTGTGCTCTGTTGTCCTGGTTAATATTTTTCTACCTTTAAAGGTCCTGTGTACTCATATGACAAATCTACGTCCACCTGTATCGCCACCCACATTCTGCTTCCTGATCCTTATGAAAACCAAAGGTAAGTGAGCTTTGTAGGATCTCTGCACTGACAAATGACACATTTCTTCCTGAATTTATGGCCAGTACTTCCTGCTCTCACCGCTGTCTCTGTGTGTCAGGGTGTTTGTGGCAGACTCAACAATCAAAGGAGCGGGACAGGGCTTGTTTGCCAAGACAGATACTGAGGCCAACACTGTGATGGCTTTTTATAATGGAGTACGCATCACACACTCTGAGGTATGATACACAGACCACAAATAAAGGAAGAAGTTATTAGGAGCAGTTATGTCCTGGGTGGGCTTTGTTGTTGCACAAAGTATTGAAACTAATTTAAAAAAATAAGTATTATAGTTTGAATATCTGAATTTATTTCAATCTCTGCTCACCTTCCAACATTTATGGACAAATGCTTAAAATAGATTAAAGTAAATGTTAAACAGGTAAAACTGCTAATCTTTATTCCCATAGGTCTTTTTTTCCATTGTAAAACCAGAGACCTTATAAAAAGTTATAAAATATACTGTTGTAGCTGTTTGATGTGCTTTTGGTATACATATAGTTACACGCCACCGTATAGTTGGTGGCGTGTGGTGATTTTTACAGAAAGGCAAGCAGAGACAGTGGCCCTTATATCACACATGTTGGCCAAGGTGGTTAGTAAGAGAAAACTTGTGTTAGAATGATAAATTGGAGGGTAATGCTAGCTCTGTTTCCATACAACGGACAGATGGTAACTGATCTCATAGCAGGGAAAGCAGAACCAGTGACAGCTTGTCTAGCACGCCAGTCTCCCATAAGCTCCCCGTCAAAAACCAGCAGTTTATCCACAATGTGCATGCTCAAACAACCAGAAGAAGCTGCTGACCTCTCAGCTTGACAAGCTCAAGCCATTGTTAACGGGACATGGATACACCCAAGAAATCGACATACGCTACAGATTCCAATGGAATCGAAGGCAAGCAGAGTTGGCCTGCTTCCAGAGACAATAGCCAACTGTGGCCACAAGACAGCAGTAATTTAAGGGATGTGCAAACAGGCAACGAGGGAAACTTGCGAGACAGACTGCTGTTTGAGATGCAAGGAGAAAAATCACTTTCACTTTGCTTTTAACTGATGTCTATTTCTAGATTTTTCTGTGCAAGCAGTGCTTTCCTTGCACCACTGGTTAGGTGTCAGGTCTCTCCAGAGAGTCACAGGTTAATGTGAGACTTCTTTTGATAAGTAATGGGTTGGAATGCTATGTTTTTGCCTGCATGTAATATTGGTTCGTATTAAGTAAATTTGTGGGTTTTCTTACTGTTTTTATGTCTGCATGGATTCACCAGGTGGACAGCAGGGACTGGGCGCTGAATGGAAACACAATTTCACTGGATGAAGATACTGTGATCGATGTCCCTCAGCCATTCGACCAGACGGAGAGATACTGTGCCTCTCTGGGTCATAAAGCCAACCACTCCTTCACCCCCAACTGCAAATATGACCCGTGAGTACAAACTGACAGATGGACACAGGGCAGAGTCAGACATTTTCAAATAAGGAAGCACAACCTGATCACAAATGGAACAGAACTAACCTCATTCAGACCAACTGAAGTAGACTTTCTATAGACATGCATCAAGGTAAAACAATGTTATTAGTGGTCCAAAAGACATCTACCAATCCTTTTACCTTGCACCTTTAACAAGTTGTACAAACAGGGGATTATTCTTAATGGAACTGTTACTTTCCTCAGTCAGACAGTTTAAACAGTACACTGGTCATACCGTCAGATTGACAAACAAAGAGAAGCAAGAGCTTTACTTGGATCTGTTGATACAACTCATTGAATGGCAGAGATCCACACAAAGACAGTTTAACAGATAGCATGAGGCAAATTTATCAGAGAGTTGTGGGAAGGGGTGGAGCCTTTTTTTAGCTGCCAGTGTGTGAGAGGTGAGCCACACCCTAGACAATGAAAGCATAATTTACATTTGGTTAGTCTCCTTCCAGTAGCAGCAAGATAAAGACTGACGGTTTAAAAAAAAAAGTACCACTTTAATCCCCTAACAACACCCCCACTTTCACTAAAACAAACTTAAAGCTTGGAACCAATTTGTTTGTTGGACTTGCTGAGTGAAAATGGTGCAGCACATAATGATTCAACAAGTATGTGCCCCTATAGACCACAAAAAAGGAGAGGACCTACAGTTTTTCTGTACATGTTCTTACTAATAAGGAACTATTGTTGCTGTGGTATTGGTGTCTTGAAATGGTTTACAGTGTTTAAATTGTGCTTTCAAACAACAGAGGGCCAATTACATTAAAAATACGGCAGCAGTGGAATTTCTGTATTTGGGCCAGTGAGTCTAAAGGGCCTCATGTTATTTTGATATATTATATTGTTGTTGTTGTTTTGTTGTAGTTGGCCACTCTTGTAGTAAGAAACAAAACAATACTAGTTTGCTAGATGAAGTGCTAACTGAGCTCATGACATGCATTAATTGTTTTGAGCAACAAAAAGCTAACTTAGCAGACATAAGCACTGTCAGTAAAGCTAGATAGTTAGCTCCCTTTATAAGCTATAAAAAGGTATAAGTACCTGGCCAATATTAGCATGAACAGCTTATATCTTACCAGTCTAGAATAAACATTGTGTTTTCAGCATAATCATTCTTCTGTTTACACTCCAAGAGCTATATCCTGCAGTGGAAAGCTACTCCAATGTTTACTCTCATTGTGCACCCATATTTACCTCTTTTTTTTCTTTCTTTTTTTTCTTTGCAACTGAGAGTGGTTTCTTTCCAGGTGTTGGTGCAGGTGGTCACTTTCCAGGTGCTTCAGGCATTGTTTGCCATCTCATTCAATAGACTAACTGTCGTTCCACTTATGTGGAAATCCTATCCTAGAGAATAGGAACTTCTGTGCTATCCTCACGTTGGACTGCATTAACCTACTACATCATCTAAGGGAACAATTTGGTATTACATGGTAGGATGCCTAGTACAACTTCAATAGATATCTCCTCAATATGATAGTTAGAGCTTTTGGCCATAAAGTCATAGCAGTTGTTTACTTTAGTTAACTTGATAGCTTGAGTAAATGTGGAAGATTTTAAACTAGTCTTAAACAATGCTTTTAACCACTGCAAGTAAGGCTAATTGGTGGTTCTAAATCAGCCATAGGTGTGAATGCGTGCATGACTGGCAACACGGTGGTGCAGTGGTTAGCACGGTTGCCTTACAGCAAGCAGGTCCTGGGTTCAAATCCGTTGAATGGCTGGGGCCTTTCTGTATGGAGTTTGCATGTTCTCCCTGTGCCTGAGTGAGTTCTCTCCCACAATCCAAAGACATGCGAGTTGGGTTAATTGGTGATTCTAAACTGCTATGAATGGTTGTATGTCTCTCTGTATTAGCCCTTGAATTGACTGGAGACCTGTCCGTGGTGTGCCCTGTGACAGCGAAGATGGCCTAAAATTCTCCCATGACACTGAACTGGATAAACAGTTTAAAATAAAAAAGGGATGGATGGCTTTTAAACACAATTATTTTTACAATAAGTGTCTTTAAAGTTGACTGACACTTTGCAAATTTTTAATCCTGGATAATATGAATATGTTGCTTTGTCTTAAATCTTCTACTTGATTTTTTTAAAAAATGACAAAAATGTTATCCACTGCATTTCTTATGTTTTCTCTGCCACACTGAAAATGTGCCAAAGGTTGACCCCAAGAACCAGCTACATACTAAACATGTAATTTCTGGTACTGTTGGAGACCTCAGCATAGCCTTTCTCACAATGAAAGCACAGACAAAACAATAAAGTAGTGTTTCTTGTCTGACTTTGTGTGTGTGTGCATGTTTATCCTCGGTTTGTGCAGGTTTGTCCATCCTCGTTTTGGGCCAATCAAGTGTATTCGAACCTTGAGGGCTGTGCAGAAAGACGAGGAGCTAACTGTCGCCTATGGTTACGATCACCAGCCTACGGAAAAGAATGGCCCGGAGGCTCCTGATTGGTACAAGCAGGAGCTAGAGGCATTCGAGCAGAGAGGGGCAACTCCTGCTGCCCAATGAGAATGCTGATGAATACCTCTGGACAATAACCCCAACCCCCCCCCCCCCCCCCCCCCCCCCCCCCCCCCCCCCCCCCCCCCCCCCCCCCCCCCCCCCCCCCCCCCCCCCCCCCACCACCCCCCCCCCCCCCCCCCCCCCCCAAATACCACAGTGACCTTGAGGGAGGCGTTTTCATGAGCTACACTGAATGAAAGAAACTGCAGGAGGTAGACTGAATGATGTTAAGTAAACAAACTCTTGCTTCTTTACATCTCCATTACTGTTTAATGACTACGTTTAGGTTTTAGGGAAGAAAGCATAAATAGTTCCTGTGTGTGTCCTCTGTGCATGGTAATGATTATTAGAACATTGATTTTTAATCTTAAGGCTCTTTGAGTTTTGTGGTGCTAATAGCATTACACCTTCTCCTTTGATCCTTACAGACAAGCCATGCAGGCTCCATGACTCAGACCAGCTGACAAAGCAAGCAAGTCTGATGTTTTTTTTATGCTACCAAGAAGGATTAGGACATCACTGGATGTCATTACAAAACAGTGTCATCAAATTTAAAGATCTCAAAACATTTCTTGCACAGTTAAGAACAGTTAGTTAACAGTTAAGAAATAACCATGCACTACATATAGTAGAGTGAGTGGTGCATGCGGATGAAACTGCAGGAAAGTTACAACTTTCAAGGATAATTCAGGACCCAGAAGTAGAGGGGGGTATAAAGAAAGACTTCAAATGTCTAACGGCATGGGTGAAATAATGAGGATATATCGCGCCTTCTCAGTTTCACCAAGTATGTAGTTGGCAGGTGTGAGTAGTTTTCCACACGCATGTGCAGATCAATGCTGTATAATACTGACATTTAAAAAACAACTAGAAAGAACAAGACATGGATGCACAGTAAGAACAATTCTTTTATTCTTTTACTCTCAGTGAAAGAGAAAAGAGGTTCATCTCTTTTATCTAAGTTTTTCTTTCATCTAATTTCTGTCTGGATGTATGCCTTGAGAAGACTTCATCTTTCGTTCTTCTTTTTTCCTCTATAGGTCATAACTTTCCTTCAGTGGCAAAGGCTGAAGTGTTTTGTGTGGGAGTCTCTTGACAGGAGATTGGAGATTTTTTTCTCCATGTAAACGTAGCAGCTTCAGCACTACACATCAACTGCTGTTGAAAGTGCAATGATGACACTGAACTGTAATATAATTTATACTTGTACTTTACCAGACTTTTTTACCTGGTTCTTTGTCAGAGTGAGAAAAGCTTGACACACCTTTTACTACTTAAGGTCATTATTTTGAATTAAATTGAGATCAAGCATTTCAAACACAAAAGGAAGCATGTGCCTTTAATTTTAATAAAAACAGTAATTGTATTAGCAAGTGTAAACCCACAGCATAAAAGAGAAATGAGTTTAGTTTCTGATGTTTTCCCAAGGGGCTAGATGAATTTGTTAGCAGTATTCGAGCCTCTACAATCATGCAGTGGCTATAGCATTTTCATTACCATCAGATGAAGCAAACATAGGGAGCTAATTTCAACTTTTATGACAGCCCTCAATTACAGAGTATGTTTTCCCCTGAGCTAATGAGAGACAGTGCAATCACTTCATAACATGGTCATTTATTTTCCTCTCAATAATTACTGTATAGTAATTTGCTTCTTGGTACATAAAGATATTTTGTCCCCTCTTCTCATTCTTTAAGTTCATTGTTAGGTCATTGGGGACAGCTGATTGCATGCTCAACTGAGAAGCAAATGCTTTAGGTTACACATTGTTCAGCATTTCAGTGACTGGCTTCCACAATAAAAGCTGCAAAAAAATAATTGGTGTATACATTATTTAATTTGTTAGATTTTACTTAAAATGACACATTTCTTAGGAAACTTTTGTTCTTTGGCTAATTCCAGCTAGTTTACCTTCACCTTACTATAGAACTAATAACTGCCTTAACAAAACAGTCCAGTCTGATTTTTGTATTGGATTTCGATTCAATTACTGACTCAACAGCTATAGTTCCAGCATCGTCACATTGGGCCGATCTACATCGTGTGTCAACAGCAGTGAACTGGTTGCTAGAGTTTGGCAGCTATTTACAATGAATAAAAAACGTACCAGAAGAACGTTCATGGTTTCACTGCATTTTGTCTTTGCATGGCAATATTTTATTTTTATGTTAAACATGATTAATTCCTACACCTCCATCAGTCATTATTAACTGCCAAAACTTAAGAACACAATGAAAGGCACACAGATCATCAACTAGTATGTTTTTTTTTTTTTTTACCAAAGTGAAGTGTAGCCATGCTGATTCATGACTCAAAAGGCTGCAAGTTGGTGAGCCATGGTGCACTTCACAGCAATGCTATTTCGAGGTGTTACTATACACAGTCAGGAACTTGTCGCCTTCAGTTCTTTTCAGCTCACTGTGGGGCAATCCCTCAGTATTGTATTTAAACCTTATCCACTGACCAAAAAAATCCTCAGTGTCCATGTCTTGTTGAGTTGACCTGTTTTATTGAAGAAGAAAATTGCTAATTAAGCTGTGCTAACTGTGTTAAGCACACTGGATTACCTATGACTTCTTCACAATAAAGGCATCGGGTGTTTAGGAAGTGTTTTTAATGTGAAGGACCAAGAACAGAAAAGGTTTGGTTTCCCTTAAGTCATGACATAGCACAGCCCTAATATGGATGAGCGCGACCAGTACAGAAGAAAGTAGCTACTGCTACCATATGCCAAAGAGCGCATGGGACCACCAGAGTGAAACTTCAAAACTAAAACTCCAAAATAGTGATTCAAGTAGAAGCTACAAATGTACAGAGAGCTGAACACAAAGAAATGTTTAAAAAGAGAGCTTTCTGTCTGTCCTTTGGGTAAGGTTTTGCTTTTTAAGAACAGGTTTTTTTTTTTTAATTCATGAATTCTTGTAACATGGCTACTGGAACATTAGGAAATTGAGTTTCTTCAAATGAATCATTTTAATCATATTCTGTGTAATTTCTGGGTAATGACATATTGCTGTGACCGTAATATTTTATGTGTACTATTTTAGAGGGCAAAAAAAAAAAAAAAAGAAAATACATCAAACAGAACAAGAGGTCAATGGATTTGACAAAGCTGTTTACCCCCAAGGTACACTGGCAGCAGTGGACCGATACTGACTCATTAGAGGTTTACAACTGGAGTCCTTCTCTCTGCTAGCAGGTTGAAATAGTGGCACAGTTGGCCATTAACCAGAAAACAGAACTAATGAAGGAGGAAATTAACAAAACACAAACAAATAACACATGTACTGTATTTCCAAATTCCCTCCCTGGGTTCTGTTGATATGGCTTTCCTGTTTGCACACTGCCTCCTCGGTTCATTATGTAAGGATATCTGGGTCACACTCATCTGCCATCATTGGGGAGAAGCTTTCAAAACCAAACGGGGAAAAAGGAAACACGTTTTATATAGTTAACCATTAGCAATGAGGTGACCTGGATGGACTCAGAGTTATTCAGACCTTTCTGCCACCAGGCTATTTCTGGAAATGACCAAAGTGCAAACGTTAAACAAGTAAATTTATTACTGGGGCTGGGCAGTTAAAAATGGGTACCCTATTTCAACTCTGTGTCCCTTTAGAGAATGGTTGCTAAAAATGGTGACTTTTAGTCTAGTTATGATATTTCTTCTATTTCCTAACTGTCCTCTTCATGGATTCATACAGTATAAAAGACTATGAGAGATGAAGGGCTTTGTGACATGACAATTTTAAAACGGTGGGGAGCCGGTCCTTCAGTCTGCAGGTTGTCAGTTGAAATGACATATTTCAAAGCCTGGGATCCACAGCTATTTAAATACTCATTGGCTTTCTGGCCCCTCTGGATCCCGGGCCAAGCCGCCATATCCTTCCCCTCATGCCCAAGACTGTCACTCACCACAGGCAAACAGGATGAGCTGTCTCTGAGCTCCCATGTGTTGATTTATTTTATGTCATGTCTTGCAGCTCTCAAATAAATTTCTACTCTAGTTCAGTCATGTAGTGTTTTTTTTTCTTTTTACAGAATACATTGTAATATATTTAAGGGAGAAATGAGAGACAAAGATATAACTGCAAGCTTTGTTTATTATTTAGGCCTGCATTTGCAGTTCTACTACAAGTTATTAGTCATACCAGACTGACATTTTAAAGAAAATAATACGTGTATAAATCAATTTACTTTTCACAGTGGTTATGACAGGCAGATCAGTTTGAGGAAGGAACAGTTTTAAAGTCAACTAGTAAATAAGAGACATACTGTTAAGAGCTACTTTATAAAACACACCTCAACTGTCACTGTGTGAGTGACTGAATGAATAGTTTTATGTGAATGTTTTTTTTTTAACCCTTACATACTGTTTGGGTCAAATTTTACCCACTTTGACATTTGATAGTAGTAAAAATACCCTAAATGTCATTCTTTTAGCCTGAAATCTGATGACTTTTCCTAAAGTGACCCAAAATACACAAAATTAAAAGAGAGTTCAAGGGAGACCTTGATACTGTCACAAGAACAATCTGTGTTCCCACCACATTTGCCCAGGTTCCCATAGAGATCAGCACCTGCTGGTCTTTGAAGGATCATAGGGGAATCTTGAAACAGTGAAATAGTAAAACAGCATAAAGGGCCCTTCACATACAACGTGACAATTTCCTTTGGCTTGAGCGACACATGAACAGTTTGCTTCTGCATCAAACAAAGCACAGTGCACACAAGCATGTTGTCTGGGAAGCAATCCCACGTGCCATGACCGTGGCGCACTGTGAAGTACATTTGCACAACCAATAGAAATAATGGCAGGGAGTGGGTGCATATAGTAAACATAAAAACCAGAAGCGGGCACAAAAAAATGACATATAGAAAAATTACAGATAAATGGCCCAACACAAATTTTGGGCCATTTGCTTAACCTAGGGGTCAACGCAGCGCATACCGCTTTCTGTGTGAAGGGGCCATAAATGTGATCATATACGGTGCACAAAACATACAGAGGTCAGAGGGTGCCTTGACACAGACAGGAGCTCTGTACCTGCAAGCAAAACACCTGCAGTGTAACTAAATAATTAAAAAATAAAAGTAAACTTAGAGTAAATTAGAATCCACTTATTCTGAGCATAGACAGTAAAAAAGATGGACGTAGCTTCCTGGTCAGAAAAATGAAGCCAATCTGGAAGTGCCTAAAAGCCTGCATTCTATGTCACAGCCACCAGATGGCAATAGGTGTTGTTGCAAAAAGACTTCCGGTCCTATAGAAGTCTGTGGGAAAAAGGCTTTCTTTCTTGACCTCTGTAAACACTTTGCTGCTAAATTCATGGTTTCAGTGACTCATTTTGGGTCATACTGAATAAAAACTTTGTATTTTGTAAATCGTGGTCATACCATGTGTCAAACAGGAGGATTAGCCCTGTTATTTTCCGCTCACTCATTGGCTAACAACTCGTCAATCACAAGCCATTGAGCAAGTGGTTTCACTTCAATCAGACCCACCCCTTTTCGTCACATCCAGCTTCTTGCAGCCAAGATGGCAATGGTGAAAACGCTCATCTCGAGGCTTCAGAACGGAAGTTCCAAAACCAACGGGTGACGTCACGGTAGCTACATCCATCTTTTTTTACTGTCTATGATTCTGAGCTAACTGAGATTTATTTTGAGTTAACTCAGATTAAAAACAAGATTGAAAGAGGGGTTGGGTTTATCATAAAGGCACCTGAGCTCTCATTTCAGTGAGTGTGGGAAACTCCTGTGCAAGTTTTCCTACCACTGCTTTGAATGCACAGACTAGTTTGCAATAAGGAATTTTTATGTTTTGTGCTCTAAGTGTTCATTAATGTTGAATTAATATTAATGAATTAATTATAAATGGTAGTTATGAGGATTTTTATGATATAGCAGTGAGGACAGTGTTTAACGGTTGTAATGGTTATACATGGTTACATATAAATGAATAAATCCCAACAGTTCTAGAATGTTCTTGACATTCTAGAATGTTCTTGACATTTTCACTTTCATTAAAATATATTTAAATTCTTATTGCTGTTATGTTTTCATGTCTTTGGTAAAACATGATGACATGATGTTGTGTAGATATTTTTTCTCAAAAAAACAGAACTACATTCTCCATGCTCTATGAAACAGGATTAATCATCCATTTATTAATGTTAGACGGGCAATTTGTACATTCTAAAAAGAGCTGTAGTTCAAAATTCAGTATAGACACTTTTTATGAGGGAATTCTTGGCCATTTCTGTGAAGGCAGGAAATATGAACAGTATGTAAGGGTTAAGAATCAATGATGTGTTTCATGTATAAAAGAGTCTTGAGTCATGTTGAGCTACTGATAAGAAACATAATAAAAAAAAGTATGGGAATAACTAGGGGAACATATTCAAATACGAGAAGCAAATTTAGGCCAGTCGGTCACATGTACAGTACTGCATGGTACAGTATTGTGTGACGCAGTGTACCCTGGAGTACTCCTGCTTGTAGCAGTGACGAATATGAGAGCATAGGAGAAACACAGTTCATCGCTGTGCTTTCTTTAATTACCAAAGCCCCTGTGCACAATGATTTATGGTGGTTAAGCTCAGTTTCTTTAGAGAGCTCCAGCAAAGTTAAAGTGATTAAATTCAGTTGTATC
Source organism: Paratilapia polleni (assembly GCA_015106735.1). NCBI lineage: Eukaryota > Metazoa > Chordata > Actinopteri > Cichliformes > Cichlidae > Paratilapia > Paratilapia polleni. The sequence goes on along the minus strand of VUQI01047454.1, from coordinate 1,587 downwards.
AAGATGTTTTTGGTTTAAAAGGTATAAATAATTTGTGCAGTCTGATGTAATGGCAGATCCTGTATACCTTGAACACATGAGTAGAGTAGATGAGTACATTGTCCAGACACTCAAATTTTCTTGATTTTTTAAGTTACTTGTTTAGAACTTATACATTAACACTGTTTGGCTACAATTCGATGACAAAATTGATGCCACAATAATATCTTTACACAAAATGTGCAGTTCTAGCAGCAGCTGACTAACATAGCTTTACATAGAGACTTGAAAAATAAGGAAACAGCTACCTTGGCTCTGTAACAAAAGTAACAAAATCTGTCTACCAACACCTCTACTGTAAGCCTCACTTATTCCTTTCTTGTTTTTGCATTTGTTCAATCCATGCAAAAATTAAAAGAGAAAAACAAAAAAAATTCAAATTCCATTTTACTGTACTACCAACATAATGGTATTTTACTAAAGCAGAACTGGTCAGTCAATGCCAAACACAATACAAGTCATTGCAAAATAACTTGTAGAAAGATGACTTGTAAGAAAATAATCATTAGCCACTGCCTTATATTATTTATTTGTGTTCACACTTTATTCCTTCTGTCCTCCTATCCCTTCCTAAATCCTTCATTTTTACCACTGTTTTTCCTTACTTTCTATTTGTCCTTTCCTTTTTTGAAAATTACACCACCCTGCATCAAAAAATAAAATTTCTGCTGTTTTCCAGAAAAATAGTTATTACTCAATTCAATGATGCTGAGTTAAAAAATACCAATAAAAATATTTAATCATATACAGTTTTGTCACAAAATGCAAATCAATTTTTTTTTCACATATGGTCCATTTGTGCTCGTTGTATTTCAGCTTCTCCAACACAGTTTGTATATTTTCATAGGTTTCTTTTAACTGGACAGAATGACCAGTTGGCACGGATGCAAAGTAACTGCAACTTTATCAACTTTATGCAGTAGGACACATTTTAGGCTGGCTTTTGAGCTGTCAATGAACATCCTCCACTCATCTGCATTGTACTCACAAACCACTGCACCCAAAAGACCTTCACCATCAGCACAATAGACAAAGTCATCATCCATTTCAAAGAATGGAATAAGATCCTTCTCACGATGCCTCTAAAAAGAAACTTTGGTTCCTGGAGCCAGGAGGTTTTTCTCACTGAGCCTAGACCCAAGCAACTCAGCCGCTTCCTTTGGCAGATCCAAATCTCGTACTCAGAGTCATTTAACTCTGGCTGAGTGAATAACTGGGGGACAGATGAGCTGCTAGAAGATGGATCTTCAAAGTCCTCATCACTAGAATGTTGTGCCTCTGGAGACAAAACATCACCAGACTCTTCTCTCTCATCAACTAAGCCAGTAAAAATGGGAGGTGGTATTTCATCTGAATGTGGTGCAGGTCTCATTGCTGATGGCAGGTTAGGGGAACTGATAGATGATTTAGTTTTGGAACTGTATCCAGAAATATTGACTAAACAGAAGCAGCAGTCATCAAAGTGATTCTGTGGCTCCCTCCAGACCACACACGCCCAGCAAACTGAACGAGGTGCCCATGGCTTGTCTTGGTTGCCCAATTTCATAC
>VUQI01047453.1:7483-17862 GCA_015106735.1 Paratilapia polleni | reverse complement strand
CCCCCGCCCCGTGACCCTGTGAACTCGACCTTTGACCCTAGCTGTCAAAACCAATTAGCGGATGAGAAAAGGTGTCTCATTAATCTCTCTCATGGTCAATAGTTTTTTAAAATTTTTTATTCCAGTTACTTTTGATGTACTAGTAGCACTGTTTTTGCCATCCAGTTGGTCCTATTGAAAGGGGATAGTGATGACCACAGCAATGGTTTTTCATACTTTTCCTCGTTAAATAAGATTTGGTTCAGGTGATCACCTCATCAGTACCTTATTAGGTAGAAACAGATGTGCTTGTGTTGGAATTCAAGAGACACTGGAATGGAATGACTGTCATGAGATGCTGATTTCTGAAAAATTTGCAGTGGTCTCTTAATTTTTTCCAGAGCTGTATGTTAGGCTGCTATTTGTTGACTTCAGTTCTGCCTTTAATACAGAAATAGAAAAGATAAACTAGCACTGAAGCTCCACAACCTGGTACTATCCACACTGGATCAAGGACTTTCTCACCAATAGGCCTCAGGTGGTGAGAATCAGGTACACAGGTACACTGCAGGGCTGTGTGCTCAGCCCAGCCCTCTTCACACTATTCACACATGACTGTACCGCCATTCACTCTTCAAATACCATTGTGAAGTTTGCAGATGACACCACCGTAGTGGGTCTCATGTCAGACAACGATGAGACTCACTACGGAGAGGAGGTCCAGCACCTGACCCAATGGTGTTCAGGTAACAACCTGGTCCTGAACACCAGCAAGACCAAGGAGGTCATTGTGGACTACAGGAGGTCCAGGAAGACAGAACATGCTCCTCTCCTCATACACGGGGAGGAGGTAGAACAGGTGAACTACATTAAGTTCTTGGGCATTCATATCACAGCTGACCTGTCCTGGGCCTTAAACACATCTCACCTGGTAAAGAAGGCCCAGCAAAGGCTCTTTTTCCTTAGGAAGCTTAGACGGGCTGGGGTCCCCTCTCACCTGCTGGCAAACATCTATAAAACCACAACAGAAAGCACCCTTTGTCTCAGCATGAGAGTATGGTGTGGCAGCTGCTCGGAACAGGACAGGAAGGACTTGGCTCGGGTAGTGAGAACAGCACAGGGGATTGTGGGAAGTCCTCTCCCAGATCTGGACTCTGTGTATGCTGGCCGTGTCCAGAAGAAGGCCAGCTGCATTGCCGCGGATCCCACCCACCCGGGTAATTGACCGTTTGTCCCTCTGCCTTCTGGAAGAAGGTATAGGACTATAAAAACACGAACCATAAGACTGAGGGACAGCTTCTTCCTCAGAGCTGTAAACTCTACTCCTAAAAATTTCTGAAAACCACAGATCAAACTGAAACATTTTAAGCTATGATTATATTATCAGTTTTTTTTTCTAAATAAACAGCTCTACACTGTTTATGTCTTAAATATTTTGCTCACGTTTCCATACAGACATCACAGAAAAGGATTATTCACTGTGAGATGTACAGGTATTGTGTAAAAAAAAAAAAAAAAAAAAAAAATAAAAAAAAAAAAAAAAAAAAAAAAAAAAAAAAGAAAAAAGAAAAAAAAAAGCATTCATTCATTTGTGATATAACATTAGTTCAGAGAACCAATTTATTTTTTAAATGCAAGGATTGACATTTCCTGTGAATTAACAGTCCTCAAACTTTGGTTGAAAATCCACATATTGACATGCATTGCTGGCAAATCTGTATGCATCACTTGTGTTTGTCCCTCTGCACAAACTTTTACTCTTAAACTACAAATTATAATGAATTATGATTGATCAAAGACAGATATTGGGGAATATCAGGGGCGCATTATTTAAATTGTAGTATTCTCTTGATCAAACATTGTCAGGTTGTAGAATCAGTCTGAATCAAAGAGTAAAGGCTTTTTTCAAGAGATGTAATTTTGTCCCAGCATTCAGTAATCACTATGTGAAGAAGAGAGTGCAGCAGCAAAAATGGAGCAGGCATTAATGACAACAGATATGACACTGAAAGAGGAGGTGGGTTGCAAAGAAGCTTGCAGATACGCAGTAACCGTGGCTAAAGCAGCTTAAATAGTGCTACCTATATCAGATTTGCCAACGAGATGGGTAGTTGAGCCGTCAGCCGATGTGTTCTGGCACAGAGATCAGCTGATCTGCCAGGATTGTGGCTAAGCTTGACTTTGTAGCCTGCATGAACTAAAAAATAAATCCTCAGTGGAAATTAGAAAAAAAAAAAATCTTTATTCTTCTTACCTTGCTGGAATTCTGGTCCACATTGAAGCTAGCCACATTGTGCTCAGTCACTTCCTGCCCCATGTGGGAAATGATGTACTCAGCCAGCTTGGCAGCCAGAAAGGATTTACCGGTGCCGCTGGGTCCTGAGAGGATGATCCGACGGTGCTCCATCAACAAGTTGAGATACCGCTGGATGATGGGCTTGGGGATGAGAGTGTCAAACACGAGGCTGTCTATGCTGTTCTCCTTCACACCTGTGATGAGCAAGGAAGGAAGGACGAAGGGAAGAGGAAAACTAATGTGAATATATTTTATATTAGACTGTAAAATGAGGCTCAAATTAACATTATTATGACCAGGCACACATATTTTCCATTAGAAACCAAACCAGGTTTCTACATTATCTGGAATCTAGAAATAGAACCTCCCTGCTGTCTTACCTTTAAGGTTGACCTTGATGATGTTGTTGTCGCCCACCAGGTAGCCGCAGGGCAGCAGCTCAGGCACTTCGGAGGCGTGGGAGCGAATCACCTCACCCATCCTGTAGCAGACAATGCTGTCTGAGTTGAGACCCAGGCTGGTCAGAGGATCCAACCGGAACACATACTCCTGCAGGGAGGAAGAACAATGGAATTTTAACAACCGCACAATCGACCATGGTTAAAGGTTCAGAGCCCTCCAAGAGTATGTTAACAGTAGTGTGAAAGAGTTTTTTTTTTTTTAAGGCATTTGAATATGAGATCAAGCCATGACAATATGAGCTTTAATTTTCATGCAATTTAAATCTAAACAGCACAGATTCATCACTAATTAGTTGCACAAGCTAGTCCTGTTACAAACCACAGCAGGCGCAGTAGGGAACATCTGTTATGTGCCCAAATGACTGATATATGCCAATGAGTAATATTCTGCTTACTTTAAAGAGGCGTCGAATGACCCCATCCAGGACATCCCACTTGGTTTTCCCACTCACACCTATAGACCCAATCAGGTACTCCTGGCTTTGTGTACCCTGAGGAGTTACATACATTCATTACATATGTCAACATGACTCAGAACCTTTGAGAGTTAATACAGTGCTTTTAGCTGGAGGAATCATTCAAAAACCTTGGTGGTATTTGGCCCACTGCTGATGGTAACCACTATTCGCACACTCCGGCCTTCTTTGCGCAGATTGCCCTCGTAGCTGTCATCTAGCAGAATATCTGAAAACAAAAACTTTATGTTAGACAGAACAACCCATTTTAATCTGTCAGAACCTTGATTCATTATAAACAAACTCTCACTCTGCCTGCCAGCAAATTATAGCTAGAAATGGACAGACTCCAAAGTAAAATGTACCTAATGGCTTTCTTTCATGTCATAATTACATTTAATCAGTGTTCTCATACAGACTGATTTTTAGGAAGTGCACAGAATGACGGAAATTAAACTGAACGGAAATCAAAAGAAAGACGGCAAAGAGCTTTTGGAGAGTAGAGATTAGAAATCATTCAATGAAAGAGTTCATTTGAGCATTTCTAGCTGCAGAATTGTTCAGTCATTAACAAAGGATGTGGAATCTGCTACTGTGACAGCAGTCTGGGATGAAATCAGTAACCAACCAAGAAAATCAGTGAGCTGAAATCAGACCTCCTGAGATATTTTATACAGCTGATGCTGTCTGCCGTCTGCAGGCATTCTGATAACAAAGCAGTTTAGTCTGGTCATCAGATAACAAATATCACAATGGTCATCTCTTCAGAGCGATACAATATTCTTAGGCTTGGTGTTAAATAGCATTAACCTTATACTGTATCCGCTGAGCATCTTTTGTCATAGTTCACTGGAGTTCTCAGAATCTGTCCATCTTGGTATTTGGCTCACTTTGAACCTGGTTGTAAACAGTGATCTACTGATACACATGGAACAACTTTACCTTCGTGTTGAGGTGTGTGTCCACTTGATCAATGTAACTCCAATGTTCATCCTCTTTTGTTTTTTTTTTTTTTCTGGTCTAAACAAGGTTGGAAGAAGAGGGACCTTTAGCTACTAAATGCTCCCCTGTATAACCAGCTGTAACCTTCATCTGTCTGAGGTTTTCAGTGTACATTTGGCTTTCAGAGGTTCTGATAACAGTTAGCCCACTTGCTGCAGCCGACAAAAATAAATAAATAAAAAAGACTAATACAGTACATGTTCATATAACTATGTGACTTGTTAGTTTACTGCCACCTGTAACCTTTGACAAGTCCCTGCTACACCATTAACAGCTCCCCTCCCAAGTCTCATTCATTCTCTTTTTCTCAGATTCCATTTTGGAGAGGGGAAGGGGGTACTTTGTATTCGGCTGGCTTCCCTTAGCTGAGGGCTCTGTGTTGGGGTGATAACAGCCCGTTGGCCCACGCGCCTTCCCACGCGTCACTGCTCTTGGCTCATCCCACCTTCAATTAGTGAGAGCCCGAGTCATCAGAGGGGGCTGCGCCTTCTATGTTAATTACAGGGCAAGTGAGAGGGACCAAAGTCTTCCACTTCTCAAAAGGAGGAAGCCACAAGAGATCCTCACAGTGTTCATGTGTGTTTATGTAATAGGTCCTGCTCTGTTGCAAACCCTCACAATAGGGAGGGGCAGCTATTTCATCATTTCATGCAGCTCCTCCGGATCATTCCTCTCCACAAACACAATTCTCTGGCATTTACTGAGGCAAGTGTGAAGAGAGCTAATCCAACTTGATGCAGCAGAAAAACACGTCTGCCCCAAGAATTACTGCAGACTATAAACGGTGTCCAGCATAGCTCTTACACTTACTTTTCAAATGATGCAAAAAAGTCCTTTTAAAATCTAAAATTTAAATCAAAAAAATATCTAGTTGTATGCTTTGTCCTGATTATAAAAAGCCTTTTTGGTCTGTCATTTGTCCATTTCTTTCACATCCACCCCTCCCACTGCATTCACTGCCCAGAACAAACTACTAGGTGTAATACTGATATACACAGACACCTCAAATCGACAGGCTGCAGACACCAGCGGTGACGCTGAACTCACCTGACATGATGGTGTCTGTGATGTTGAGGTTATTGAGGGATAGCCCCAAAGATTGACGTGAGGAAGATGAGGAGGTGCTGGAGGTCTCAGAGGGCGGCCGGGCTGTCTTGACAGGTGTGGCTGTCGGTGTGGCATTACCGCTGGACTTGAGACGATCGTTTTCTGCTTTCAGTGTCTCAATCTCGTTCTGTGTGTTGAAAATGATGAAAATGAGACCAAAGCTAACAAACTGCTTTTAAAGACACTGAATAATAGGCTGCTCCAACAGCAGATGGTCATCTCCTGCATTCAGCCTGGGTACTGTTGTTATTCTGAATCAGTATCATTGGAATTATGGGCTGTAAGCAGCTTTTTGATCTTCAAGGCTCTCTTTGTACTGAAGGTTAAGTCTCAGATAAGAAGTCTTACATGATCCCCATCTGAGAGGGAGACTATAGGCAGCCCACATTCACGGGCATCCACTTAACTGAGACATCCAGACTGATACAGGATATCCTTTAATATGTGCTTCTTTGAAAATATGAAAGTCACAGCTTCTCTGAACATTATGCTTTGAAATGATGATTTCATTACACGGCATCAATGGCATAAATAATGAGTTGATTTTCATGTAGAAACTCAGCTTTTCTAAAATTCATCTTCATGGACAATTAAACAGTTTAGTTCCACTTTCATGAAGTGTTTCCTCCTTGACAGCATATTCAAATTCATTTGCATTTGAATTTCTGTTTGTAGTCCATTTGCAGTCTGTGTAGGAATGACCAATCAGGTTTGAGCACGCTATAGCATCATGCAGGTAAAGAGTAGTGGAAAGCAGAAGAGAAATGAATCGGCTCACTAACAATCAGCTATTTTAGTTTGTCTGCATTCATAGTTGGACTGTGAACAACGACCAGTGGAACAGGAAGCCTTGGCCTGGATATCAGTTATTAGTCATCAGACAATAGCTGACGGCTTTCCAGACAGATTAAAAATAGAATGACTCTTCTGTTATTGAGTGCCTGTCGTGAGGCCTTGGAAAAGTTTTTACTTTTCCAAAACTTTATATCCTGTAAGACTTGAAGAAATAGTTTGACATTTGGGAATTATGCTTATCGTCTTTCTTATAGAGAGTTAGATGACAAAGACTGATACCACTATCAAGTATGAATAGCAGGAGTTCCCTTTGCGGGTGGTGGGGGGTAAGTCGTGCAGAGCTGTGCTGTCAACATTGGAAGAGTGGCTAAGTATCTCTCAGGAAGGCAAACTTGTTTACCTTGATGCAGGTGTGTTGAATGTGTGCTACTCTCAATCTAGAGTGAGAGCTTGTTGCCTGCATCTATTTTCAGCTCACTGTGGTCGTCTCTGTTTGCACTATTCCTCCCTGCAACATTTAAAACTCATCTGCTGACCAAATAACAGAATATGCTTTTAGCAGCAGGAAATGTTTGGTGTGCATCAGCAGGAAGGTAAACACTCCGCGTATGGCTGAAAGATTCAGGTAGTAGCCACAACTGTACTATGAGCTGAAAAATAAGACAAAAAACACTAAACTTAGCAAGTCCAAATATATGTATAGTCGATCCTGCTATTAAGAAGGCCCACAGCAGCACAGTGCGCTGTGGCAATCATATGCTTTAAGGCTGTAGGGAAACGCAGGTCGCCACAATGCTGCTTGGCACAATGTGGTAAAAGAAGACTGACGCAGGTAAATCAAAAGAAATGGAGCCAAAGTAGCAGGAGCTAGCAGCTGATCAGCGTAGCTTATCAAAAAAACTGCTGCAAGCACCAGCTACACATTAGCCATACAGACATAACAGTGGTATTGTCCCTCTCATCTTTCTCATGGCAGAAATGTCAGTTCTAAGTTAGACAAATGTCATTATTCCCCTTGTTTGTTTAATTTTCATTCCTGATTATGAGCTAAAGTACACTGGGGTGAGAGATCTTAAACAATACCAAAAAAATACAATTTAATTTTTTGAACAGTTAGCTAGGTCATTAGTTATATTGTGAAAGTCTCTGAAGTGTGTAATAGAGAGCTATCTAGTTTGCCTTTAGCCTTCCTGGTGCCCACTGAATGCATTGTTAACTTCCTAACTGGTAGCTGTCATGCTTCACTGCCCTGAGGGAAAACCATTCCACTTTAGCCAAAATAAAATTGAGAGACAAACATCCAGTTTTGTCTACAGTCTAGGCCTCTGTAGAAAATTGCTGGTTTGAGAATTGGTACAAGAATTTGATATAAAGGTTTTCATACACTTGATGCGAGACTGAATTAATTTCAAATTTAGATCCCTGTTTTTTATTCTTATAATCCCCTGGAAAACTGGCAGCTGTGCAGGCTGCTGCAGTTTGACCTAAGTCAAACATAAAGAAATACAGGTTAGCGTCAATGAGTTTAACCTCACCTGCATGCGGTTCATGGCCTCTCGGATCTGGTCCAGGTGGTGGGCAGAGCTAAGCGCCTCCAGGCGGATGTCTGTCAACTTGAGCTCTTTCTCCCTCAGCTCGTTCTTCAGCTGGAGGATGATTTCTGCCTCGGCCTCGGTGCATTCGCATAGCCTGAAAGTGGGATTACACACAGGGAGGAGGAGGGCTCACCTTCAGGGTTATACCAAGCACACACAACCTGAAGAGTATGCACTTAAAGGGAACAAGAAAGCTAAAGTTCAGAGGAAAGTTTGAGTCAGTGGTGAAGACTGTAGAAGGCAGGGATCACATAGGTTGATGGGGAAAGTCGGGCATTTGGTACAGCAAATCACTCCCATTGATAATACTCCATTTTTTGCCAAACAATCTTACGGGGAAAAGAAATATTGTAATTTCAGTTCCCACAATGGACAGTTCAAATGTTGTAGGATGGTATGACAGCCGTGCAACATACTGGTTCTTCTTTTCTTTAATTAACAATGTTCAGTCTGAGATGGAGATTATTTTCTGAGTAAACTAAAGACTTTATTTACTGCAGGATTTACAGTAGCTGATGTGTTGTGATGCATCATAATGACAGATTCAGTTATTTTCATAATCAAGAGGTAGATATTTAAAAAAGTCAAAATGTTAAAATGCTATTTTTGCTACGTCAAAAACACAAAACTCTCACACTTACATGGTTTACAATGTCATTTGAAATTCAAAAACCTCCACATGCTGAGCCTATGACAAAGCCCTTTCAGGCATCTTAACCTGAACAGTACCTACAGCAGCATGCTTGTGAAAAGGCCACAGGTTGGCCCTTTTGTAGTGACGTAGAGCCAATTCTCTTTCTAACTAAACCAAACAAGTTATTCTTTCCACCATTTATTAAACTTCCAGCTACTTTTCCTTAACTGAGAACTGGACACTTTTAAGGTGCTGGTTCAGTTTGTGTCCCAGAGCACAGCACTAATTTGCAGAAGAACGTCACACCAACACAAACCACTGCAAACACACTCCCAGGGAGCATGCCACTCAGTGCCTGTTACCGAGATCTGTGCTTGTAGACCACATGACCGTTTTGCTTTTTCTTTGGAGTCCAAATGGGGGAGGACTTGCTATCGCAAATGCACTTGCTACAGCAGGTGGAGAAATAGTAAAGAAATGATGAACACAGAGTGGTTGGAGGAAAGAGAAAAGAAAAGTGAGGTGAGGGTTTAAAGACATTTGTTAAAGGAAAACAAAACATCGAAAATAATTACATAGAGAAGAAAAGGAATGAATGAGATAACTGTGTATTTTGATCATTATGCACTGTATGCACAGCAGAACAAAATGTCTTATGTGTGTACAGCTGTACGAGTGGATGCATGTACATATATTGTACATTTACTCACTCTGTGGTGGAGGGTGAAGAGCGCAGCGTGGTGATGCTGCCTTGCCTGTTGTCGTGCTGCAGTTTGGGCGAGGACGGCAGAGAGTCGGTCATCTCCTCCATCTCGTCGTGGGCCGACTGCGATTTGGTTTTCTTCTTGCTGAACGCCTGCTTGAAGGAGCTCCGTAACTGCAACGCACATAAAACAAACACACAGGGACAGAAACGTCAGCACTGGCCCTGCTGACCTCCTCAGTCATATCATGTCAGTTCATATCATTTCTGATGACATCGCATCTTGTCAGGGAGTTACTCCGTGCTGTTTCCAAACAATGGCCACTGTCTGGTTTAGGTAAAAAGGCAGGAAACAAGGCAGTAAGTACAGATGAGAATAGGGAGGAGGCAGGCTTTTTAATGTCCCTAAAAATTAGGAATGAACAGGCAGTCAAAATGAATAAGAGAGGGGGAAAAGGAGGAAGGACCAGACACGAGGGGGGAAGGGGAGGGTCGCTGTATCCATGCCGACGTTCTCAGAAAAAAGAAGAGGTTGCTCTAAGAGGGGGGAGAAGGCAGAACACATGTGGGAGCAAAGGAAGATGGGGAAATCACTGCACGCAAACAGAAGACACTCTGGGAACCACTGACCTGAGCCGGGAGGGAATCAGCCACCTGAAGATGCAGAACACACCCAGCGTTAAGCCACACAAACACACACTCCTGCTCAGTTGACACCCCTCTGCAGGAGACCTAGCGCTGATTAAAACTAACTGCTGCAAGTGTCACTGTTTTACTAAGAAGGCACAGTTACTGCTGTTGCAAGAATGGTGATAATCATGATGAATATTATTACAGTTACGTTCCCTCTGCTGGGAGGAGAGCATCTCTGCAAGCATGATCAGTTTGACTGCTGCCTGAGGTGATAAATAAACCTTTCTAAATACAGGACAGTTTAGATCTCATGTCCACAAAAACAAACATTTTACAAAGCATTGAGTTCAGGATGCAGCATGAAATCAGCAAAATGATACACAACACAACAATACAGAATATTTAACATTTTACAACACTGCCACTCACTCGTGTGATATCACACAATTAGGCATTTACGGTTGAGATTAAGAGCTGAAATTCATGCTCATGATTACAGTTATGTGTTGAATAACAATAGAGTTTTCTCCAACCTTTCTGCCTTCATTGCACTGTCCTTCTCTTGCCGTTGTGATAGCATGACATGCTGTTTCTCTGTTCACTTTTCATTCTCTAACCTCAGCTCAACTCTGTCCTTAACTCATGATACACCGAGGCAGACTTTATGCAAATTACTAATTAATTGCCACTGAAATAAGGAACTGGTTGGTATTCATGAG
>VUQI01047452.1:6676-26161 GCA_015106735.1 Paratilapia polleni | reverse complement strand
CTGAATTAAAACAATTCTGCAAAGAAGTGTGGGCCAAAATTCCTCCACAGCAATGTAAAAGACTCATTGCCAGTTATCACAAATTCTTGATTGCAGTTCTTGCTGCCAAGGGTGGCACAACCAGTTATTAGGTTTGGGGGGCAATTACTTTTTCACAGAGGGCCAGGAAGGTTTGGATATCTTTTTTCCCTTAATAAATGAAATCATCATTTAAAAACTGCATTTTGTATTTACTCAGGTTATCTTTGACTAATATTAAAATTTGCAAAAATCTAAGAAATCAGCACTGTATATATATATTTACATCTGTGGTTGGTGGCATCAGTATGAAAGATTTGATCATCCTAAAAGAATACACAATATATATATATATATATATATATATATATATATATATATATATATGAAAATATGAATGCTTTAGCTGGAAATACAGCCATTATAAGGCAACAGCTGCAGTAATATAAGAGTGACAACACGCCGGTAATAAATGTCCTGGGGGATATCGCATCTCAAAGTAAAAGAGTCAGGGCTTTGTCTCATAGATCACTGTCGGATGCAATCTCACGCTCAGCACTGAAATAATAGCTGTCTTGAAAACGACTCATTTTTCTTTCCTTCAGCAGTAACTCAGCTTTGTTTCCAATATTTGCGAAACTTGAAACTTTTAGTATTGCATATGCTTTGTGTGTCTTTGTGTGTGTGTGTGTGTGTGTGTGTTCGGCTCGTATGATGGGCATGAACTGCCAATGAAGTGGAAAGTTATTCACTGTAAACATGCAGTTCAGTACAATGGGTCAGGGATGTCCTTGCAACTTACATGATTTATTCTATTTATTCTTCTAAATTTTATTATGTTACAGCCTGATGCTACAATTGTTTAGGTTATTTTTTTTTTCTCATCAATCTACACTCAGTACCCCACAATGACAAAGAGAAAACAGAATTTTAGGATTTTCTGTAAATTTATTAAAAAGAAAAAACTGAAACATCACATTTACGTAAGTATTCAGACCTCTTGCAAAAACACTTGAAATTTAGCTCAGGTGCCCCCCATTTTGTCTCCCATCATTGCTGAGATGTTTCTACACTTTGTTTGGAGTCCACCTGTGGCAAATTAAATTGATTGGACATGATTTGGAAAGACACACACTCCTCTATAGAAGGCCTCACAGCTGACAATGCATATCAGAGCAAAAAACAAGCCATGAGGTCAAAGGAACTGCCTACAGAGCTCAGAGACAGGGTTGTTGTTATGCACAGATGTGGGGAAGGCTACAAAAAAATTCTGCTGCACTGAAGGCTCCCAAGAGCACAGTGGCCTCCATAATTCTCAAATGGAAGAAGTTTGGCACAACCAGGACTCTACCAAGAAATGGTCACCCAGCCAAACAAGTGAGGGAGAAGGGCCTTAGTGAGAGAGGTGATCAAGAACCTGATGGTCACTCTGACTGAGCTCCAGAGATCCTGTGTGGAGATGGGACTACGTTCCAGAAGGACAACCATCACTGCAGCCCTCTACAGATCTTGGCAGAGTGGCAGAGTGGCTAGACGGAAGCCTCTCTTCAGAGCAAAACACATGAAAGCCCACTTGGAGTTTGCAAAAAAGTACCTGAAGGACTCAGACTGTGAGGAACAAGATTCTCTGGTCTGATTAAACCAAGATTGAACTGTTTGGCCTCAATTCTAAACATTATGTCTGGAGGAAACCAGGCACTGCTCATCACCTACCTAATACCATCCCAACAGTGAAGCATGGTGGTGGCAGCATAATGCTGTGGAGGTTTTGGAAGCTGAATGGCGCAAAGTACAGAGATATCCTGAATGAAAACCTGTTCTACAGTGCTTAGGACCTCAGACTGGGCCGAAGGTTCACCTTCCAACATGACAGTGACACTAAGCATACAGCGAAGACAATACAGCAGTGTCTTAGGCAACAACTCTGTTAATGTCCTAGAGTGGCCCAGCCAGAGCCCTAACTTGAACCCTATCAAACACCTCTGTAGAGACCTGAAAATGGCTGTCCTCCGACAGTCCCCATCCAACGTGAATGAGTTTGAGAAGATTTGTAAAGAAGAATGGCAGAAAATCCCCCAATCCAGGTATGCAAAGCTTGTTGCGTCATACCCAAAAAGACTCAAGGCTGTAATTGCTGCCAAAGGTGCATCAACTAGGTACAAAGTAAAAGGTCTGAATACTTACGTAAATGTGATATTTTTGTTTTTTCTTTTTAATAAATTTACAAAAAATCCTAAAATTCTGTTTTCAATTTGTCATTATGGAGTACTGAGTGTAGATTGATGAGAAAAAAAAATAACCTAAACAATTGTAGCATCAGGCTGTAACATAATAAAATTTTAAAAGGTGAAGGAGGTCTGAACACTTTCTGAGCCCAATGTACACATTTCAGTTTTCTATATATCTTTATATCTACTAAGAATCTAATTTGAAATTCATAAAAAAAACATCTTTAAACTCTAACTTGGGCCTGTGAGACAGCATTGCCACTTCTGTGCTTTACACTGACCAAAGTGGCCAAGCCCTGTAGTGGCAGCCATAATATTGACAGGAACAAAAGAGGAAATCAGTTAACATTTTTATATCAGTATAAGCAAAGTCTGCTTAAGGAGGAGGTCAAGGTGGATGGCTACATCAAGAAAATATTGGTCCTAAAATGAACAGTCAAGGTTGTTTCTGTCAACCATGACTGTTTCCAGTGTTGTCCAACTTTACAGGAGCTAGTTCAAAATTTGAACACATTAAAATGAACTAATTCATACCCAGTTGACAATTTTGAAATAAGGTCACTTTGTTAATGTTAATTTCTTTTTTAATTCAATTTAGCTCCACTGAGTTATTCTTTTTCAGTATATACTTCTCTTAACCATCCATTCCCATTCCTGTATCATTGCCACAATTTTTGTATAAATTTAAACATTCTTTAAATTTCAGTGGCGTGTCCTAATAGTGTTGACTAAGAGCTAGCACAAAAGCAGGTAAACCAAATGAACCACACAGGTTAATGGCCATGGTGCTTAGGTTTTGTGTTGATTTTGGGGTCAGAATTCTTTGTCACTCTATTTGAGTTTGAGGTTCAGATTTCCGATTTTTCTCTAACTCTAACTGACCTGCCGATACTGATTTTTGACAATTCCAATTTTCTTTCTAAGAACTATAATTGACAGCATATACAAACAAAAATCAACTTTTCTTCAGTGCAAAATATAATTTTCATAATGAAATAAATTATTAAACTTTACAACTTTCCCCGAACTGCAGTAAGATATAGGACCTTCTCTCACTTAAACATCTGAAAATAAAGTGCTCTGCTACTGGAAAGAGGTACAAATAATTAACTGAAAATTAGTTATTGTACATGAACTTTTACCTGACGTATTTTACCTTAGCAAACAAAAGCAGGTGCAACAGATTTATATAACAAAATAAATGTCAGGTACTTACATCATTTTCTAGTATGTTTATAAATTCACCAGATAACAGGACATTGACCCTTTTCTCTTTTTCACTCCTCTCCATAATTTAACTGCTTTGATCCTTTGCTCATACCGAGGCTGCTGGTTTGTGGCTTGCTCTGAGCTCTAGCTACTTTAGCTTTAGCCACTTTTCCTTTGTTAGCTTCTTTAAAATGTCCACGTTCAGCTGGGTGAGGGTGATTTAAGTGTCAGATTAGGTTTATTGTTACAAACATTTTCATGGTGGTCCTCCGACGATTTACTTTGGCGCGTGACTATTTGCCTACTCTCCTGTGTTGCGCATGCATGAAACTGACTGGTTTGTCATTGCACATATGGGAGGCTGACTGTACATTGGAAATCACCGATTTCAGTGGCCAGTCAGTCGGTGCATCTCTACTTGCTGTATTATTTTAATTATGCTTCCTGAGTTTTGGGTCCCAGTTTAGATTGCCTTACTGTTCTAGTGTTAGTTTTTAATTTTTGTTTTTTCATTAAGGTACAGTTTCTGTTTTGAATTTGTTGTTTTTGTGTTTGGTTCCTACTGCGTTTCCCTATCTGTTCCTCCTCTGGTTTTGTTTTCTGTGTTTATGCTTGTTTATGTCTTCTGGGTTGCTTCTTGTTTTACTTTGAAAGTTTTCTTTCATGGCCTGTGTTAGTTTAACTTCCTGTCTCTGTCTTCCCTAAATGTTCTCACCTGTGTTAATTGTATTCAGCTGTGCCTTGTCCTCCCCTCACTCAGCTGTTTTGCCTCCTTGTGTTTTACCTTGCTTGATCTCCTGGTTTTCCTCACCTCCTGTTGTTTTTAGACATCTGTTAGTTTCACATTTTGGACTTTGTTTTCAGCCTCTTTATGTAAAATATACACAGTAATTCCTCATCACTGCTATGCTGGTGCACATAAACAGTTACTGGAAACTTACACTCATTAGCTTTTCTTCAGCTTGTCATTGTTAGTAAACTTAAGATTGGCTATCACGAAGATCCAGCTGTAGGACAAAGGCATAGCTGGCTAGCTAGGCTAGCTATAGGCTGTAAAAATGACAGGTGTAGTAACCTGAGATCCAGCAGGAGAACCATTGATGCTAATGCACTATAGTATTTATCATGTTATAGTGTTAGGGAAGAGGTCATGCTAAACAAGTTGTGCCATATGTGGGTCTGTGATTGTAACCCACTCAAAAAAAAAATCTTAATTCAAAGATTTTTCACATGCTGTTATTTTCTAACATGTATGATGTCTTTGTCACTGGTCAGAGGTCTGAACAGGTATTAAAGACTACTGGACTTAACAGGAGGGGAAGACCCTTTAACCAAGTATCAAAATAGTTTAAAAAGCTGAAACACCTGGGCCCTGTACTACAAAGCAAATTCAACATACCCAGGAGGTTTCTGTTATCAGGATTTTCTTACCTAGGATAAGCACTCACACAAAGCTGGTTATCAGCTCACTAAATAAACCCAGGGTTTCCCATCTAGCTACCAGCATGTTCACATGAAAGGGGTAGCACTGGCAACATCGGATCAGTCACAAACATGGATAAATCTACTGGCAGCAGAGTAGCTGATTTTAGAAAAGGAAGCTAAAACAATTTGGGAAAAAATTTGAAGAGGTTAAACACATAATACAGACTGAAAGCAACACAGCAACTGCAGACAAATCAGTAGTGTGAGTGTGTGTGAGAGGAAAAGCACTGTATAGTAGTTTAGTATTAAAAGTGCTGTATGAATGCATGAGTGCTTTAAGTGCTTTGGTCAGTAAGACTGGAAAAGATCTACAATATTAATAAAGTTTAACCTATTTGAAGCCAGGAAAGAAAGCCGGCAAAAATGCCAACTGTGTAAGTTAACAGACTTATCATTATAGCAGCTCTGTCATTAAGACACGAGAGAATCTGATGGATTTTTAATAAATTAATGTTTAAAAGGCAGTTTTAGTTTTTATTCTTTCAGCTACAGCCTCGGTGGTGTTTAATGGTCTGAGAGAAAGTAAATAAATCTAAAAACAGAATTCGAACATAGGCTTTGACTACATGGACATTTGTCAGCAAGTACAGATAGATGTCTTGTTTTAGGATCATATATTAATGCTGATAGAACAATAAAATTGTTATAAAATTGTTTGTTGCCTACAGGAAAAAGTCAAGGGATAAAGTTATGTCCAAGACTCTATATTTATTACTGATGCTCATCAGGGAAAAACAAAGACTTAAGATGCTATTGAAAAACTTTAGACCCTCCTACTATCTTCCAGGAATTTTGACGCTATTTTCCAGAGAACTGTTTGGTCAGTAGGCAGTGATTTTGTACCTGTACATAACCTGCTACAGAACAAGTTAGATCTGCAGCACAAGTTACCATGGTGATGTACCCTGGTAAGAAGTGAATCACCTTCATAGTACAGAAAACCCAGGGTTAACCCTGAAGTTACCTGGATAAGACAGAAATCCTGCTTTGTAGTACAGACCTCTGTTCTTTTCAGCTCCAGTTTCATAAACTTAACCGCATGTTTATTAAAAAAAAAAGTGTGTTCCCTTTCTACAAGTCCTTTTTCTCCACTTTTTTCACATGCTGGGTCTCTCTTCTCAGCTTCTTCTCACCATCCATTAATACAAATGATTGTCCCATGCTTCACCACTCATTTTATCCCTACCCTGTTGTTCCCTCCTCCCAGTCTTTCTAATGGTATTTACAGCTGGGCTGAAGTTCTTGTCTTATTCATATTTCAGGAGTACTAACTTGTCAAAGTTATTAACAAGCCATTAAAGCCTCCTCAGGCAGTACAACCAGCAACCTTGGCCTCAGATCCTTTTGTCTCTCTATTCTTATAATTTTCAGTCCATCCAAATAAGTTACCCTAATCTGGAACTCCATCATCTTTTAACTTGCATTCTTTTCATTGTCTTTTGTTCCTGGTTATAATTTCAAAATTGCTAAAAGAACATTAGCAATTTCACATTATGCTATTTTAGACTTACAAAAATACATTCATGTATGCTAGTTTGTTTTATCTCCTACAGGAATGAATCCATCAGAGAGTTAACTCAGGGTGTGGTGTGGGAAGGATCCAAATGCAGGCCATGTAGGCAGGTTGAAGACAAACAAAGGAAGAGCCTTTATTGGCTAAAACAGAAGGCAAGGAGGGAGACGGGACTATATATACACTCGGGACTGATTACACAATAGCACACAGCTGGGAACTGAGGACAGGTGAGACAGTCAACAACGGGTGAAAATGAGGGCAGGGAAACCGACGACAAAAGAGGGAAAAGGACAAAATAAAAATAGAGCAAGAGACGAGAGAAAACTAACCTTTGAAATAAAGCAGGAAATAGCTGAAAGACACAAAAGTAAGATGTGAAGAATAACACTAGATGACACGATAGAGACATGGGGAACATGGGAGGAGAAAGGCACTAACACACAGACAAGACAGAGGGAAGCATGACAGGGAAATGCTGAGGATGGTGGAGACAAGAAAGAATAATAAAAAAAAACAATCAAAATGACATCTGTAAAGCATGTGTATTTGCTTTAATATAACTTAATGAATGATTAACTACTATATGCCTGAATTTATTTATCACAACACCAACAAAATAAGTCTCTATATGTTTTAAGCAGTTATTGGTGTGTATGTGTGGATTTTCTCTCTTGTAACTTTAACATGTAGAAAAAGGTACTTTCAGCTGCTCCCTTATTTCCTGAGGGGTCGCCACTTCGGATGGATCAGCGTGTTTGTTTAGGCACAGTTTTTTTTACCCCGGATGCCCTTCCTGATGCAATCCTCTCATTTACTTGGGCTTGGGACCGGCACTAGGAGTACACTAGCTTGTTACCCCATATGTAAGAATAAACAAAAGAGATTTGTAGGATCTTTTGTATTGTTGATGATGACAGCATTAACATTTGTTTTAAACAGTCAGTAGTACCATGCAACACATACCTATGCACACTAACTTTTTTATGTGTTCTGATATTGTAAGCCATATCTATAAACTGTAATATCTCCCTCAACATCGCTATAAAACTTTATTTAAATGCTAATGTCTTTTGACAGATTAGCATACGCAGGAGCAATATATTTTTCTGCGGTTTGACTGGGCTCACAGCTGAGCTGTTTCACTCAGTATGAATTCACTCTGAAGCAGTTGCTCAGCCATCTATCACTTAATTTGGAAAAGAAAAAAGGCTTGAAATTTGTTGTGTGATGATGTATTACTGGTTGTTGGGGAATTCCATTCAACCTATCCCATCTCTGAGAAGAACGGAGGTCAGGCTTCGGTTCAGGTTACAAGAATTCAATGTTTCAACTGGTTCACGGTCTGTAATCAGATCTTCCATGCTATCTACATACAGTAAATGGCGGCAATATCAAATGAGCATTAATATCTGAAATAGGAGCAAAGCCAAAATTGTTCTATCTAAATAAATACAGAAATAAGTGAGAAGTAAGTGATAAATCTTTTTCTCCAGGTTGAAATAGCCTGTGGGGTAATATGCATGTGCACTAGTCTGTAATGTGTTCTCCCTCCCTCAAAGCTGCTGGTGTCTCTGAGATACGCATAAGGTGTCCTTTGGTGTTGTGATGCACCAGCTGAGGCAAAATTAGATGCTGAGAAAAAACACTCAAACTACATATAGAAGTGCTTTATTTATTATTTATTTGTACGTCAGGAGTTGGGAGTGAAACCTGGCTGATATGTTGATGAATTAGCTGTTGGACAAGTTTGGAATATAAATCGAGCTTCAAAAAAGAATGAGAAGTATTTGATCTCAAGTTCTAGCTGAAGTATTCACTTTTAACGCAGCAGAAGAGTCTTGAAAGATCAATAAACTCACCTTAACTACTTCAAATACTATGAAATCATGATGAAATTATAGTTTTCTTGATTTGCCAGAATCTCAATCATCCCATATTATCTCACACTCACAGAGAGGGTATTTGGTGTTTTTAAATCAGGACTCATCAAAGGACCCCATCATCCTGTGTATCAAAGCCAAGTACCCCACGTAAGGTTTTTACAGCCAGGCATGCACCATGGCTCACAGAAGGACAGAAGTGAGGGGGAGGAAAAGTCAGGGCTCAGTGCTAGTTTAACAAGTGCCTCAGGCAATGTCCTTTATTAGAGCCCGGCCAATATAGAATTTTTAAGACTGATACAGATATTGGGTTATTAAAAATCCAATATTCCCGAAATATCGGCTGATTTTTTTTTCTTTTGGACACACACACACACACACACACACACACACACACACACACACACACATTTGTTATGTGTAGCTATTTCCTTACTCATTTACACTCTGGCTGACTTGTGTTTCTTCTAAACACGTTTGTTGCCAACAGGGAAGTTGCAGAGTGCCCTCTGTTGGACAAACTATGCAATATCAACACTCATAACATGGCTGAAGGGTGTTTCTCCTGTGTCTTCTTTACTTTTTAAATTTTCCTTTACGGGCGTTGTAAATGCCGATACCAATTGGCTGATATCAGCTGAGAATATCCGGCACACCAATATATCGATGAGGCATTCTTTATGTCCAGCATCCACACAAGTCTGGTGTTCTAGGATCCCTAAAACAGAGACCTTTGGTAATGACAGGACCCTGTTTTGGTTTTAAAATGACTAGGGTTCTGTTTAAGTCTGGGCAGACAGAAGACAGCTTTGGAGACAAGGTTGCAGACACAATTGTTTGCTTCCTCACTGAGTCTTTGTTGTCAGTCGAAACAAAGAAATCTGTGGTCTTACTTTCCACCACTGCTGTTCTTCTTCTGAAGTATTTTATACAGATAAGAAATCAACCCTCTGCTTCCTGTTTGGACACGTCCTCACTATCAGTCCAGCAGTGTCCTGATTTGATCACTGCTGCTTGCCTTGTCTGTATAGTTTTATTTATTATCATTATTAACATCAAGAATCTCTTCTACAAAACCATCCTGTCCAGAAGCAGCATAGTTTACAGACATACATACATGGTACATTTATGTGAAAGTCAAGGGGTGCAATACAAAGCTGTAAAATCACAACATTCATCACATCATTATCAGTGATCATACAGGGACAAATATGGATGTACATCTGAATGTATGAGCCTCCAAATCATGTCGTGAAGTGAATTCTTTTTGTGAGCTCAGCTCAAGATATCATACAGGTCAGCTACTAATGCAGGGTAGCTGTTAAATTTGGTGTTATATTGCCAGAGAGGTTGTTGATGTATTCTTCATGTATAAACAAGAAAAAAATAACTCACTAATCTATCATTAGTGATTGTAGTGTTAGCATGAAAAAAGGGACTGAAATTTTACTTTTGGTTGGACTTTAACCCTCTGAGGTCTAAGTCGTCATAGTTGGTAACCCTAACGGTATATTTTGGAGAAAGGGATACCAGACATTTTTGGAAAAAATGTTAAATAAATAGTTTTTGATGCATTTTAGTTAGAATGATTCCTTTCTTTGTTCCCTGATGGCCAAGACTTTCGAGGACAATTTCATAAAAACAGAAATGACATATTCTGATTGCCTACTGTTAGAGTTAGGGTTAGGGTTGTCACTGATGATGACTTAGACTTAGAGGTTGAACATAGGATATATTTCTCTTGACAGAGAAAGGGATTCAAAACTCAATGTAAAGACGATCTTTATTCTGAAACGTATAAAAGATGCATTGAAGTCTCAGTTTCTCCCTTTGTATTCGGCGGGCATACAGAGTTGTTTTGGTTCAGTTGACACCTATCAAATATTAATTACTTCATTTCTTTTGTAGTTTGAAGAATTCAGGCTGCTCTGGGTGAGTCTCCTCTGTTGTTGACTTCAAAGTAACGACCTGTGATGTCCAGCCCTCTGCGTCTTGCATCATATTTATTCAATTTTTTCCCCGTCCCTCTCCTTCACACACACACACGAGTCATGCAGGATACATTCTTTTTCTACTGTCAGAGGAAAGATGGTGGGGGTGGGGTGCAAATGAACGGCTTATGGTATTCGTTTCTTCAGAGCCTTCTTCCTGTGTCTTCTCTCTCCTTTCTTCTGTATGTCGTACTGACTCTTCCCATATGGAGGTTGGTATGGCATCATTATCAATAGGGAGGCAACCATCCAGTCAGAGAAATCAACAATTAGGACCCAGTAAAGTGTAAAAGCATATTTCTGTATGCTAATGAGTTTTGCAGCAGCCACAGTAGATTCCGATTAGGCTGCAACGCTTTGCAAACGTTACTGTTATCGTTAGGTATTCCATTTATGTAAAACCCTTTATTTCATCGTAGTGTTTATCAGGGCCACAATACCGGGCTAGCGACTTTGGTGGGCTTTGAAAAAGAAGTGACAGCCCAGGAAAGAAAGCTAATTTGATTCATGAGTAGATTTAATGGAGGAAACAGTGAAGCGTGAGAGCATCCATAATGTACCCCCAGCGTCTGTTCCCCATACGTTCTCCCCAGCTGTCACAGGCAGTCAACGGAGAGCAGACACGAGAAGATGGTGCGGTTTTCAAGCTGAAAAGACCAGAAAGGGTAGATAGTAGCACAGCTTGTGGAGGGAAGCTCAACCTCTGCATGCCTCCAACACAGCTATGACGATCAAACACATGGATGTAAAGACCAAGCTCACCATTGGAAGTGATTCATCTGCACAGCCTCTGTCTTGCTGTCTTTCCGCTTCTTGTCAAAAGCAATTTAAAGCCAAATGTCAATTAATACTGTCCAACTGGTATCTGTAGACACTTCCAGAAAAGAGAGATATCATATAGCTTTGATGTTTTAGACCTGTTTTATTTTCCTTTTTGCCCTGCGCAGCTGTGATTATCTTTATTAGTTTTTGTGTATTTGTGTAGTTTGGATCCTGCTGGAATAAAATAACATTAGAAGCCATTTAAAACACCACCCGGAGCCAAAAGACATCCAAGAATTATCTCACATTTTGTCATAATGATGCGATTTGCATTGCAAAGCATCTGTCGGAGGCCTCTGCTGAATCTGCCACAGACCTCATCACCTCCACTGTAAGCAAAATTTAGTTTCTGACTTACAAATAGCCCAACTTATAACAAGCACAGAGGAATTCAGATTTGCCTCATGCTATTTTAAACCAGAATATGCTTCTCTATACTTTTCAGACCCTGTCATCAATAAATTTGAGTAATATTTTTATTAGATTCTGTGAAATCTTCATCTCACCCACTTCCAAGGTGCATCTCCTGTGGGAAAAGTGCAAAGTAAGCCAAAAGAATGGAAGACTTGTCATTCTTTTTCAGTTATTTTAAAACTTATTCAGCTGCATTTTTGCTAATGCTGAACTTTGGTTCAGGAAGTGCTGCTTAACTGAAAGAATATTCAACTAGAGGCTTATTACACTTTCATAGTTAGACAATAGAGAGTGTTTAGCTTTGTGTCTGAAGGGATATTGTTTGCCATTCATAAAACAATGCTTTCAAGGAGATACCTGAGACAACCTAAAAGACAAAAGAGCCAATAAACCAGTAGAAACATATCCAATCTGATAAGGGAGGAAAAAGAAGCAACTAATTTGAGATCCCCTTGTTCCTTTGATATTGCAGCACAGGTATCTCATCTTTGGGTGTAAGGGGTGCCTTTGAATCTCATGCCAGCCAGGAAGACAATGGATCAGAGGTGGTGAGACTGCAAGTAAGGGGAGTGTGGCAAAGGTACTCTTATTCAACCTTCGTCTGTGGATGCTCAGAAGTTGAATACAGGAGAAAATGATGAGGGTGAAAGGACAGATTAGTAAAGATGATGAGAGGAAGAAAAATGTATAAGAAAAATGTATAAGAAAAATGCAAGAAAACAGGCTGTGTGTACATGGTGCTGTTGTGTCTGCATTATTTAAAAGATCTCATTGACTTGAGCTTGAACGTGACAAAATCAATAGTCTGTGCAGAAACAGAAAACCTTTCAAGAAGCTGTAACTGCCCCATGTTCAGACTTCAGGTTCATGAGGAGATATAATTGAAAAGCGGGGTTAAATCATTCAGCAGAGATAACAAACGGCCGTCTACCTCAGGGATCACCTGTCTTCCATTGGCTTGGCCTGAAACCAGATGTGATAAACAGCACATCGATCAGGGTCCCTGAGTTTGTGTGATATGGCGGGTCCCCCTGATCTTGATTGTCCACAGCCTACTTTGTCTGTGTGAGGAAAGTCACATGAAAGGGTGCAATAAGCGACATTTAGAACCACTGGATGCTGCTCTTCAGCTCAAGCATCTCAAACCATGTAAATGGGTGTGTTGGCCAGAAAAGGTTGTGTATACAGGAGCCAGCCAAAGAAAACAAAAAAAAAGAAGATTAAGATAGCTATAAACTAACTGATGTTGAGCCCACCCTTGTGATGAAAGTTTCTACTGCATTTTTTTTGCTGTCCTCCTCTACTCTTTGTGTGTGAGTGTGTATTTGTCTGTAGTAGGAGCTGAAATGAAACACATTTATTAGATGCATAAAATAAATAAAACACTTGTTCTAGGTGCACTGGCTGAATGTTTTGGACTGCACTCTGCCATCTTGTTTTTCCTTTCACTTTTCTCTTTAAATGCTTGGAGTCCTTTGCCAGTCTTTCCCAGCGGATGACAACTGCTTGATTGGGTCTACCTGTTCTGTCTGACAATCTTATCCAACATGTCACCAAAGAGTGACCAGCTTACAAGTCTGCTTCAAAACATATAGCCTCATGTCAGCTCAGATCTGGGCCAGCTGTCATGACCTTTGGCCTAAGGTGTTCTGGTACAACGTACCATTAAGAATCACCTTGTGTTCAAACATGATGTTTCTTATGGACAAACCGTGACTCCAACAGCAAGCCGCCGCTCACGTTTTCAGTAAGGCAACAAATAGCTGTTTGCTGTAGTAGTGTTCAAAATCTCACTTATACAATTGCCAAGTTAAATGCTGGTGAGTTGCCAGTGGAAGTGCACAATCAAATACAATAACAAAAGAAATGTTCCCATAAAAAAAAAAAAAAGATTTATCTCAGTAGGTTTAAACCAAATATTTTTCTCCAGGTCATTTTGTTTGAGCTTCAGTCTAATAGCATCATTGGTCTTCATTTATGTTCATGAGATCATGACAAACTCGTCACATAGCATTAGTGTCATTTTCACCTTCAATTTGAGCACCGTATCCAACACCTGCGGCACTGCAATCCACCGAGTGCATAAAGTATGACAGCAGCTTTACACCGTGACATCGTTCATGCAGGAAGAGCTTTGCAGCACTGTCATGACAGAAGGCGGAGTGTTTCTCTGCTACATGAATTCAGGGAATAAAATGAAATGATAAATCAATTTAATCAATTTCAAATTCATGCTTGTTCTTCAAATGAAAGCAAACACATTTAGAGCTTATGTGAAGTTGTAAAGTTAATTGTCAGTGGGCTAATATAGATTTTTAGATTAGAGTGTGCATACTGTATATCAGGATCATTTTGTGTATAGCCTGCCAGCATCTACCTTCTTCCCAATACAGCAGGGCTGCTGTAATTGTATTCACAGATACAATATAGATGCTTCAGAGAGAAAAGTTTGAAATGAAAGTGACAGAGAAAAAAAAACAAAAATGGGAAGAAAGGGAGGACAAGAATAGAATAAAGGGCAGGATAAACTGAAGGGCAGATGGAGATGTTGAAGCCAACAGCACATAGTGTCGGCTCAAATGGACCATGAGGGGGCAACTTCTGGCTCCTGGAGGATTTTCTTCAGGTCATCAAGCATCACATCATGGAGACGTGGATGCAACTATGGTCACGGCTATAACCACAGAGACACAGGCGCAGCCAAAACCCTGCTCTGTTATTTCCACATACATGACTCATCCTAAACCCAAAGTCTAAGAGTCTTCCTCTTTATTCTCTCCTTCATTTTCTCTGTCTGACTGGGCTAAACACTCCGATGCAAAGTAGAGTCTTAGTCATGTGCCTTGACAACAAGCATAAAATATATGAAAAAAATGAAACCCGATTGTACTTTGATTAATATATCTGAATATTTCTGGTCTGATACATTTTCTGCTCCAGTGTCTGACTGCATCTGGGCGTCTCTTCATATCTCTCTCGCCCACACCAGTGCAAAAATATCAGCCTACCCTAGAAATATAAATCAGGTACACTCTGTGCTTTAGATAAAGCCTGATACTGTCACTGTTCTGTCACCAGCCCTGGTGCTGCAATGTTTTTGCCGTTTAGAAGCACAGATATAATCAGGACTTACAACTGCGGATATGGAACCCCCCCAGTTCTCCATAAAGCACTTATTTGATTACTCCAAATAATTAAAGAAATAGGATGGATGTACAAAGACTGTGGCAAAAGTCCATCAGTGCTCAGGAGGCTTTGAAAGTGTCCTATAATATGAGTAAAGGTGAATATGAAATTGATATCAGCCATTACTCATTCATCTTGGTATTCATGCTTCTGAGTGACGCTGCTTCTTGACCACAACTCAACCTCTTTGAAGGAAAGGAATAAATCTAATCCTTCCTCAGTCTTGCCAGCCAGGCCAGGCGGCTCTCACACAGAGTCAAGCCTGAGGCATAGATTATATCCTTTTCATCTGTTGCCAGAGTTTAAGACTTGGATAAAAACCACTTTGGGTCAGGTTAAAGCAGAGACTTTAACCATCAGAGACTCCTCATTCTGGTTCCTGTCATCAACTCTCTTGTTGTCGTGGACAGCATATTAAAAAAGTCCCTAAATGACCTAATTGTGTCTAATATGATGAAGTTAGAAGTACTTTTATTTAAGCAGGTGTTTGTTTCATCTTAACAGGCTTGACAAACTCAAATACTCTCTGGGGTGCAGGTTAAACCTCCCTTGAAAAAACTGTCAGCTTAATGGCCCCTGCCTTTCGCTGATAACCGCCGAGGTGTCTCCCGCTCTTTGGAAGCAGGTGGATAAAGCTGCTAAAGCCTTTGTGTAAAAGTACCGTGAAACATAGCCCAGTGTCTTTTTATTTCGTTCTTTGAAGTGAATTGACATTCAGCTCGGGATTTTGTTTGAAAATGCACCTTCCCTTCCAAATGCCTCTGTTTTCCTTCTTTAAACTTCAGCACGTTATTTAAACTTGGAGCCGCCCTCTTGTCCTTGAGACAAGAGTAACTTACAGGTTGTCTGTCTTTTGTGTTTTGTTTGAGTTCCCTTACAAGCTGATTGAGGGTGTCAGTCATAGAGGAAGAGGACACGCTGGCAGGCCGAATGGTGGGAGCCAAGGAGTCTGTCAAACTCCATCTCTGCTACGACAATGGAACTAGAAGAGCACAACTCTCAGTACAACCGCGGGACATTGAAGAGAGTGCACAGAGGAGGAGGACGTGTGACGAGAATGCCAGAGCACCATGTCACTGCTGATGACAGTCAATTTGTCTGAAAGTCAAGGGGCTTTGAGAGGTGCACTCCATTGCAGGCAGCAGCAGAGCTGATGGTATTAATAAGGGGAGTACTTACCTGTTTTCCAGGGACATTCCGTACAACAGCATGCATGTCCCACCAATTATCTACCAAGCAGCTGTACTCTTTAACCCATCTATCCATTTCTGCTCTGTTCTCATCTCCCAGAAAATTTAGAGCATTTGTGTAGCAGAGGTAGCGATACAATGATGTTGTTTTACACCTGCAAAAAACAGAAAAAGTCTGAAGGTTTGTGCTACAGTACAACATTATGTGACTTTGACATATTATACTACGATTTCAACCCATTTTGTTCCAACGTCCTCCTTCTTCTCTCCACATTGGTTTTATTAAAAATATGAAGACAGTCTTTTCTTGTTTTACAACCAAAAAATTTTTTTAAAATACTATATATTATCCATGCACATATGTGACCCCACAGCTTATTGCAATGTATTCTCCTTTACTGTTGCCTGTCTCCTTTTGATATTATAGCTCTTATTTTCTTGAGCTTATTCTCAGAATTATCAGTTAGGGGGCACATCACAGGAAAAACAGTTATACAGAAACTGTTTTGACTGTGTGTTCATTTAAAAAAAAAATTCCCTTTTGGAGAAAATGCTGGAGTTTGTGTGAAAGGCCCGTGGACACCAGCAGTTCCCCTGAGTACTGCAGCCTCTAGGGGCCAGCTTTCTTTGATATGACCTTCCTTGCTTTCTTTGTGTGTCTCCTTTGATACACATGGGGGTCACCATGGCTGCTGCTTTTCTCCTCACATGGATGTGTATAATGCACACAAAAACTCTCAGGGCTTCATTTATTTCTTAGTGACAGGACTTAGTGAGCAACAGAAGAATGACTTAATAAATAATTCAGATTTACCCCTATTGGCAAATTTTAATCTGTTGTCCTTCACCAGTTTTTCAAAAACCAAGCTAAATTTAGGAGGAAATGACTTATCACAGCTATCAAATACATATACTGAATATACATCAATGCTCAAACCACTACAGTTTTTTTAGGTTTCAAAGTTTCCTTTTTGATAAAGCTTATAGTTAGGGTTGGACTCTGAACTATTCCTCAGTTAGGATTCTAGTTAGGCTCAGGCTGCTGGGGGAATTCCCATGATGCCCTGAGCACTTCTCCTCCACTCCCTTACTTTCCACTCCCCATGCCTTTATGACACTCTGCCACTACTCCATGTCATTAACTTTTGTCTATTTCTCCCATAGTTTATTTGTTTTGTCCTCTCCCTGTGCTCTCCTCTGCTCTTTCTTCACCCCTCCCGAGCCGGTTGCAGCAGATGGCTGCCCCTCCCTGAGCCTGGTTCTACCGGAGGTTCCTTCCTGTTAAAATGGAGTTTTTCCTTCCCACTGTAGCCATGTCCTTGCTCGTAGGGGATTGTGTGATCATTGGGTTTTTTTTCCTCTGATATTGTAGAGTGTTAACCTTGTAATGTAAAGCACCTTGAGGTGTAACTAAAGTTACAAGTTGGTACGATATGTATTACTTTTTATATACAACAGCTTTTCCAGTCTTGAGATTTGAAAATGGTTCAGACTTCACTACCTTGGGAACAAGATGTCTTTTAAAAGGTACCAAGAGACCTATAGATACATTTATATGACTCAATTACTGTGATATAAACTGTGGCAGAGCTCCAGATTACTGCTTGTTGACATGACAAAATGATAGATCTTCATAATAGCTACAACCTACCTCTGGACTACATGTCTATTATTAAATATTTGACTCACTTTGGTGATCATATGTTGGGCTCAGCTGCCTCTTACCAACATCTTTGACATCTGATCTTTTGGCCCTTTATGAGCTCACGACTAAATTCTCCAGGCTGGGCACGTCTGGCTTTGGCTAAGTCTAGGATCAAGAGCAAAGGTGACCGGCCCTTTGCCATCTGAGACCCTGAGCATAAGATACTGTGTGGAAAATAAAATAAAATGAAATCTGCTAAGAATTTCAATTATATTTTAGAATTTGTGTAACTGGCTTTAATTAATAAAATAAAAAGCACATATTTATATTTAGCATTAAATTTCTCTTGAAATGAGCATGACACATCTGCAAACACATTTCAAGCCTTGTGTTTTTGCATATTCAAAAGTAAATCCTCGTTAACCAGTACTATGATGTTGAAACTGACTACACTGACCCACCTGACTCTACAGTGATAACTAAGAAGTCAAACAAAGAAGAAGAAATTCCCAAATTACTTACCCTACAATACTGTACCTTACAGCTCCCTGAGACGACTGTTGTTGTGATTTGGCGCTACAAAAATAAAAGTGAATTGAACTGGAAGTTGAACTGAAAAATTGCCCCAGGTGTAATTACAAAACGCATCCAGTAGGGAGCACACTTTTCATACCATCTTAGCAGACTCAGTGGTACCCGTGTAGGAAACGAGCTCTTTTCATACCCAGCACTGCATCAAGAGAAGCAGGCACACGAGCTTTCATTTAAATCAGCTGTTTGCAAAACTTGCATTATTCGTGACAGATCGTTGGCAGATACTGTATTGATGATCATATTAATGATAAAATATATATAAACATGCATTTGTATTAAGTCTCAAAAAATATGTCAATTAGAAAAAATTCCTCTCATTAAACCAATGTTAAAACACTTATCTAAACAACCCTTACTGAGGCGGAATATGTTTGCATTTTAATTTTTTAGATTATTCCGTTTTAGACCCAGAAATGGTAAGTGAGTCTAACATCAAGAGGACCATTAAATCATTGAATTATTTAACGTTTTATGAATAAATATGAGTATGAAGATGACTCCTTGGTAATGTGAAAATGTCATTCTTCTTGTTTCACTCTCTCAGCCTACTCTCCCTGAGGCGCGTGCGTAATTAGTCCATATTGTATGAGTCTGATAAGACACACAGCTCACACGTGGACCATCGAGGGCGCATGACCTCATTGTATATTTTAAAGTAAGTCCATTACTTAGCTCACCTGTTTGTTATAACTTGCAAATTGTTTCTTTACAAGTTTAGCCATCAGTGACTTTAATGAAGGGCCTTGGACATTTATGCCAAAAACAAAAACATTTTCTTTACATAAACTGAGATCTTTCGCCGAGAGGACTGTGGTCGGGCAAGATGCCAAATCTCCTTTGAAAGATGAGAACAACCTAGAAGGTGGGCAGGGCAGCGCAGGTAGGCGTTTATAGGGAGAGGGAATTGCTGTAGATGGGCTTCCCCAAATCTTTGCGCATGGGTCCCGCGCCAGGAGCTCGGCATTGTGGCCCGGTCTCCTATCTGCTTCTTCTTGGAAACGGCGTCAGAGAGCAGCTGAGCGAGGCTTAACATTTCAAACGTCTGGCGGTAGGCTGTAAAGTTTCCACCCTGAAAACAGTGTCATGCGGCAGTAGCAGCAGGTTGGTGCAGGACACCTCACCACATGGGCTGGTGCTATAGGAATTAGTTTACTGTAAAGCTGTGCGCGCAGCCACTCTGAACCAAGGGCCACGCTCTGAATGCCTCTATTTATTTACTTTTTCTCAATTAGGAAGGTGCGGCACTACTGAAATTGTTCTATTTCTGTTTACGCGTGTAAAAAAAAAAACAAAAAAAAAAACATCTG
>VUQI01047438.1:7001-22787 GCA_015106735.1 Paratilapia polleni | reverse complement strand
TTTCAATACAGTTGAATTATTTTTCTTAAGAAAAAAAAAATATATCTATATATTGAGAGGGGAGGGCGGGGCGTACATCTCATTGTTTCAGTTCCTGTCATTCTCAACAGCAAAGTTGTATCAATAAAAATGTTTTAAAAAGTGTGATCTTTCTCCTAATGGGAATGTTCACTGGTTAGATCCTTTGTCAGAGAAAATGTCAAAGTATGTATATTGCAATAAGAAAGTGGTTATTTTTACTGGTATGGTACAAAAAGGGTACAAGTCAAGTGGTAGACTTAATATTGAACTGAAAATTGTGCATGTCTGAAAAAGGCAAGCACAAAAGCTGTATTCATAAGAGGAAGTCAGAATTAGATGAAAAATCCTAATCTGTTATAGGTACAACACAAGACTGGCGACCCTTCTTTTTCCATTTCAGTTGCTCTGGACTAATCTCATCAATGCTCTTGATGTTTGGATTTTTCTATTCTTCCTCCCTGCATCCTCTGCTAATGGTCTGGCTTTACTACTGTACTTCTAACGGTGTGAAACCAACATGCATTTTAACGCACATGTGCATGGGCTCTATGTATGTGTAACTTACATGCGCACGGAGAGTAATGCTAATGTAACAGCAATATCTTCTTGTTCACATTCATTAACATACCTAAATCTATCCCAGCAATCAGACACACACACACACACATTACCTCTTTGTTCAGCTTTCTGTTCTTTCGTTTACAGGCCGTTGTCGTGGAGACCGCTCTGTGTTCTGTCGTATGGAGGTGCTGAAGCGCTACTGCTCTCTACCGGACTACCAGCGCATATGCTGCAAGTCCTGCAGCAACGTCACTAACATAGAGCCTGTCCCCAATTCGACTCCCAGAGTCATATCAATCATAGTTACAGCTCCTCCACCCACAAGCATTCCCAGCTCTGGCTTCACCACCTTACAATCCTCAAAAGCTGTCATCACATCAGTTTCTACCATCAGTTCAGCGTCCACCACTCATCCACCTACATCTACCCCTCCAGCTCCTCATTCCACCCCAGCTTCACTGAGTACCACAGAAATGATTACCATTCATTCACCGGCTACCACCAGTGCTCCTATCCTCCCTGCAACCTCTTCCATAGCAATCACCACAGAGTCCATAACCATTCCCAGCGTTACCATACATACTCTGCCTTTGCCTGCCCCAGACATAAACAATAGCACCGAAAGTCTGATGCACAGCTCTACAAATAGTCCAGTAACATTTGGTTTGATAACTGCGACAGCAACAACCACTCTGCCAATGTCACAGTCAGAAGAAAACAGTAAAAAAACAGACATCCTACAAAAATCCAAGCCCAAGAAGAACATTCTGCCAAAGAAAACCCCAAAAAAGATAAGTCCAACAAAGATCAATCCAAAAAAGAATACAGCACCGAAAAGTACTTTAGGAAAACCCACTTCACCAAAGCTCAATCCCAAAAAGGAACCAAACACTACTCCAAAAAAGGCTACTCCAGGAAATACTCCTTCCAAAAAGACTATGCCATCCAACACAACTCCGAAAAAAACTACTCCTGTAAACACTTCTCCCAAAAAGAGCACTCCATCGAAAACTACTCCCAAAAAGACTGCTCCATCAAAGAACACTCCCAAAAAGACTACTCCATCAAACACTACCCTCAAAAAGATTATTCCAGCTATCACTTCTCCCCAAAAGACTACTCCATCAAGCAATACTCCCAAAAAGAGTACTCCAAAAAAGACTACTTCATCAAACACTACTCCCAAAAAGGCAACTCCACCAAATAATACTCCCAAAAAGACTACTCCTTTGAAAACCACTCCAGGGGAAAAAAACAAACCTTCGTCTAAAAAAGATGAGCCACCAAAGTCCAATTCTCAAAAGAAAACAGAGCTAAAAACAAAAGTTTCAAAGTACGATCCGCCAAGGACAAACCTTCAAAAGAACCCAAAACCAGGACCCAAAAGTGCCTTAAACTTGCAGGCCAGGGTTGATCGGAGTAAATTTAAGGTGATAAAGACTTATCCAAAAAAGAAAACACCTTATTACACAACTACTATCACTCCCTATTCAAGTAAGCAACCACCAAGAGAGGACTTTTCTTCCACTATTTCTTCTAGCATCACTGGTACAGTGGTGAGCTTCCCCTCCCTTGAGTCAAGAATCAATACAACATACATCAGTAACAACATGGAAATTACAGATGAAACTCTATTGTGGTACCATGACAGCACAAATACTGGATACACAACACTCAGCACTTTTGATGATCTCGTAATACCCACTGAAAACATTTTGGTTGAGGATGTCACAATGCCCAGTGAAACCATGCCTTACAGTGATGTCCCACTGATTAGCAGCGGTGATGTTACAGTAACCAGCGGTAGCATTCCCAGTGGTGATGACATCACAGTGTCCTACAGCAGTGTGGGAGTGGTCACTGACACCCTGGTGATGGAGGATGGCCTCACCATGGTGATCCCAACCATAAATGGAGATGACATGACAGAGCTCACCTCTGCACCCTGGCTGGAGCTGGCTGAGTACATCCCTGTGAGCATACCTGTTGTCACAACAACTTCAAACCCAGGTATTGCCTCACCTCCTACCACAGGCACAAAGGAAAACCCAACAACCCTCACCACCACCATCTCCACTCTAAGGCCTCAGCGAAGTGCTGAGGAAAACAGTGAGAATAACTCCATTGACGTTTTTTACAGCAGGGTCATCAACTCGGATAACGACATCTCTCAGAGCAACTTGATCCCAAAGCACCGGGTCAACCTTAGAGAAAGAACCAAGAACAAACGGATTCAGGAGCTTCTAGAGGAGAAGCGAAACTTTCTACTGAGGATGAAGAGAGGCCACACTGCACAATAAACCAAGCCTTCTCATTTCTCTTACAGAGATGAACACTTTGTCTTTAAACACCGCTTAACTTCTGCAGTGCATTCTAATTTCCACAGCTAAAAAAAACAAAAACAAAAAAAAACAACTATCATATCATGGTCAAATGTTTGCACAGTTGCTCTGAGTAAAGCCCTTTCGAGTACAGACTGTTGCAGATTTGAAGCAAATCGCCTTGCCTGTGTACACACAGAGAGAAAAAAAGAAGCAGAAGGGATAAAAAAAAAAAGAAAATTACATCCAGTATTACCACCCTTTTACAAAGCCAAGCTTTTATCTCCCTAAACCACCCTTTGTCTTGTTTAAGGATTCAATGATGATGTAGATAAGATGTAATATTTTTTGTAAAATGGTACTGCCACTCGCACAGCAACAAAATCTACCACCTAGAATCCAAATTTCCATCCCATATTATATTACAGCCCAGGACTGCAGCTTCCACAGTACAAATATGAATACCTTTCAGTCAAATAATAATAGCTACTGTAAGATAAGTGAATTTCCTTTCCTCATTAAGTGGTATATGGTAATGTCAGACATTTACAAAATCAAAGTTAATTGCATTGCGAAAGTTTACACTGCTTGGATTCTGTTGCCATTTCCAGAGCAAAAATTATCTCTCAGGAAGTAAAGCTACAGTATAGCAGTTTGAGGAGGGACATTGCCAAATACTTGGTGCTTAAATAGTAAATTATGTCATTAAGGTACGTGGTACAAAAAAACTAAAGAGAAAAAGAAGAAATATTTTCAATTGCATTTTTTTTTTTTAATGGTCATTCAAGTGGTGCTTTGTTTGTCACAGTTGCTAAAAGCAGTGTCCCTCGTGTATTCATTTATGTAGAAAAACTACAAAAATATAATAATAAAATATACAAGCCTGTTCATGTTATCTCTGTCCCCACAAAAGCTTTGAAGGCCAGTTTATTTTTTGTATAAAGGTTTTCTTGTTTGTACATCTAACGTGCAGCAACTGCAAAAGCATCCACAAGTCCTCCTGTACAATACCTGTATATATGAAACAGAAGTTAATGTTTAATATTTATTAAAGTTTAAGTGCCTGTGGTATTTTGCAATAACAAAAAAGTGTTGTGTGATTTTTTTGTTATTGTGACAAATGTCATACTATCCATCTTCTTGATACATGAAGTACAAAGCAATCATGGACTTAACTATTTGTTCCTGACAGCTGTCTAAATTTCAAGAGAAGCCATCAGCATTATCACAAGCTTTCCTTCGATTTATTAAGCTTCCTATTTCAAATTGCAATATCTCACACATGGGGGGGCACAACACTGAAGCAAATTCATGTTTAGTGCATTTCAGCATTGCACTAACATTTCTATTGCCTTTCTTTATGATAACAAAATCTGATAATATTACAGTCAGGATCTTTGTAATGGTATTACTTCCCTGATTGCTAACACAAAGACTAGAAAAGAAAATCTCGGTGTTGATGTAGTATGACCAGGAAATGAACTGCCCTGAGTTTACAAGATATCTGACTTCGGCAAACTTTTTCAGTTGTGGGATTCTTCTCTTTTTGTGTCTGATTAAGGTTAATGAATAGGTCTGGGTACGGTGTCTGTAAAAGCACGTTGTATTGAGGTTGCAGACATATAACGATATCCGTGGCTAACAAAACCACTACTATGAATATTTGTAATAGAGATATGCAATTAAACTGAAGTCACTTATAGATATTTAAGACATATTTATTGTACATATTCGCTCTGCCAAATTTGGAAATGTGTGTGCAGATTTGTCACCCCACTCTGGTGGTATACTTCTTTGTCCACAATGTGCCTTAGTACTCTTCAGCGTCAGTTTGCATTTACATATTTATTCTACACACTGACAAATCTCTGTGTACTTGCAAATCTGAGTATAGATTTGGAGATCTTTTTTTTTCTACACACGTGAAAATGTGATCATGTAAACAGATTCTGAATAAATATTTGCTGATTAATCTACACATTCACAAATCTCACTGTGCATCGCGAGTTTCAAATCTCATTGTGGACACCCGGACTAAGACACGGTTAAACATCTCTCTGGACACATTTGCAAGTTCTGCTACAGTAATACCTCCATAGTCATGCACAGATTTGGAAAATAAAGCTCAGACATGATTGTTTACATATTTCTTCTGTGTTTTTTTTGTTGTTGTTGTTTTTCATAGCTGGTTTGTTCAGTCTTCTATAAAGTGTCCATGTGACTTCTTGCTACAGGCATTATAGGTTCCATGTCTGTCACCAAAATATTCAATTTACACATGCGCAGCAAATTAAGGCTGCATGGTCAATAATGCTGACTGTCAGTTTCCATTTTGTGGCACTCAGAGACAAACAAAAAGAACAGTGTATACCTGCAAAGAAAATACTAAGTGTAATATGTGTATCCTCATAGGCTCAGTTGCTCCCTTCCTTTGTGCTGCAGTGAAATTAGTCTGAAGATGGGAGGAATATTAATTTACAGTTTAATATCCAGAAATACTTGCAATATTTGCAACATTTAATGGCATGATGAGCTTTTTAATTTAGCCACATCAATAAGTTTTTGGATCAGAATGATTCAGAAATGCGAGGGCTATCTTGAAAAGTAGAAATCACTAGCAGTTGCTCCAGAAATGGAAACCACCACAGTAGAGTAATACGCATGGGATTGATTGAGTATATGACTTAACAGTCAGCAGCTTTCTAATACAATGTAATATATTCACACAACACCATTAATTGTAAGGCACATGTACAACGTAGTTTTTTTTTTCTTTTTTCTCTTTTCTCTAATTTCGAAAAGTTTGGTCTAATTTAGAAAGTAATCCTGGATACCTGTGCCATTCTCCCCAGGATGTTTTGACACCCCACTGTAAGACCAAATGGTTTCTGGGCTCAGTGTTGCCTATAAGGCTGGACAATTTATTGAACAAAAGAACATTAAGACTGTCTAACTGACCCGAACTGACCCATGTTGATACAATCAGTAACCAAGTTTTTTTTAATCTTTCATATGGGAAGAATCAAACAGCTGCTGTCCACATTCACACGCCCACACACACACAGATTTGAATCCTTCCTAGAAGCTAGCAGTTTTACAGGTGCACAAGAGGAAAAGCTTGTAGCCTACAGGAATAAGAAGACGGGTCAGTCTTGGGCACACTTGAGTAAATGAGATACAGAACAAAGTTACGTGTGAATGCATAAAGATAACGCCCTGAATTCCATGTCTATGAAGTGAAAAAACAGGAAATTGTGTACCTCAGGTGGGATTTTTAAGAAGCAGCATTACACCTTTACACACACTTTTTCTACTCCATATAATTGTAATTTGGCAACAACCTGTTTGGAAATGCAAAGGTTTTTATTCCTAAACAGGTTTCCTGAAGGAAGCATATAGGCATATTTTTGAGTCCAGCAACTGTTTAAGAGGGGTCTAAACCAGTAAAAATGACAGATCACAGTTTGAAAAATCCTATTTAAGACAACAGAGGACTTTCGATTTTGTTATACAAAGAACTAAAACATAAACGTTTTGCTTAAAGCAAAAGAGCCTCTTGAGGTCCAAATCTATACTGTTCGGTCCTCAGAGCAAATGTGTCTTCAGGAATGCTGTAGCAAAAGTTGTGCCTGGTTATTCTACAGGTCCTTCTTCTCATTCCTCCTTGTTTTATATTTTTATATGTTTGACTCTTTCTTGAAACAGATTCTTGGTCTAGGGACTAGCTACTCCACAACAGGTTTTCTGACTTATTATAGTGGTGTACTCATTTCCGGACATAAGGGGTGAATAAAAAATGTAAATTAAAGATAACACCATACAGTCAAATTAAATTAGGTAGTCTGTCAATTAACTGTAGATTACAGTAATTTATGTAAATATGCATCCTCAAAATCTATCTGCACAGGGTGAGTGTACTGCGTAACATTCACATTTCTCTGCTCTTGTTATTTTGTCCACTCCCTGTAATTTAATTTTTCCTCAGACATTTCCAAACAACTTGTTCTTGGAAATAATCATCATTCTGAGGAAAACTGCACTCTCTGCCTTTCAGAGGACAACTACTGTATCTGACCATTTCCAAGAATACCTCGGGCAGCACATTGGAGCTTTTATCAGCCATAAAACGCAAGCATCCCCCTGTGTCTCTCTAATTCTTAGTGAACACACAAGTTGAGAAGAAGCAGCTCAAAACAGAGAAAAGTTATGCGCAAAACAGGAGTGAATAGAAGCGTTTACATTAAAAATGTGCCTGTTTAGATGAGTTTCTTTTTTCCCAGACTTACAGTTTTGTGACAATACAGTGCTGACATTATCTGCAACCACGCGCATGCTGCAGTAAGCTGGATGAAAATGGAAAGATGGATTAAAAAAAATTGCCTTTTTTGATTGAACAAGCATTAAATCTTAATATTGTGGTAAACACAGAACAACCTTTTTTCACAAAAGACATTTTGACATGTCACATTAGAAAGAGCAAAGCTATAAATTCAAATATTTATGAGGGATCAGCTGTTTCAGTTTAAGACAGAAGGTCATGTATTGGTTAAATAACACAAATGATACAACTCTCAAGAGTTTTGCAAGTCTTGAGAAAAGAAATGAGCCACTGATTTTATAACTCAGTACAGCAGTCTTCAATTTGAAATCTGTTATCCAATAATGTCATAATGCAGTCGCTAATTGTCAGTCTTCCCACAGTACACATTTCATATTAGTGTCAGTATGCTCATGTACAGCTGAAAGCTATCTAAATGTGGATGCTGGAGAATACCAGCCTAGGCTACGCTCCTGATAAGACAGCTAATTTCCCTGTAAACACACACAGAGCTACAAATACAAACACCATCACAGCTGTTGCTTAAAATAATCTTGTTGTTTCTTTCATAAATTTGCTAGCTGGTGTTTTTTGTTTGTTTTGTTTTCTAGCGAGGTCATTTATGTGCCTAGTGTTTGCCATTAGCAGAATGAAACAGAACAAAACAAGCTGCGCACCACTGTGTGCATGTGTACGTGCACATCCTTGAAGCTAATTTAGTTCCTTGTGACTAGTTCATTAGAGATCTATAAAAAGCCAGAAATCTTTTTATAGGCTGGATGCAAAATTTAAAAAAGTGACTCATCTTACACATTATGGGTCATGCTGCCTTCAGCACACACACATACACACACAATCATTCCACACTGTAGAAGGGGAGGTATTTTCTCCAAACAGAGGTAGATTGTTGACTGCAGGGTCTAAAGGGACGTTTTCAGTTTTGAATTCTCAAGATAACAGTCCTATAAACCTACACAAATATATGCACTGTGTTAAATATTGATAACCAGTGTGTTATTGTAAATATTTTTGAAATACATGCAGTAGTTGTCTAGTTTTAACTGATAATCCAGAATGCTAGCCAACTTAAGTTCTAGTGTATATACATTTAGCAAAACAATTTAAACATTTTCTGTCATAAATTGTAGTCAAAGGGACCCAAAAGCAGACTCCAAAAGCTGACAGAATTAAACACAAAGTGCAGCTCAAAAGTACAAAATCCACAAACAGAATCCAACCGGCTGGGAAGACAACAGACACTGAACAAAGGAAACACAGAACTACAAATACTGTCACACACACACAGAGACTAATTGGGGGAAGTGGACACAGTTGGGGAAGATAAGACACAGGTGAAGACAATCAGACAATCACGGATAGGACGTAAAACTTAAACTGAGGCACAAGAGACGAGGACTCACAAAATAAAACAGGACGTGAGTAAACAGGGAGATACTTAGCACAGAGATGGACACTTGACAAGATGCAGGAATCAGCTGAAACACAAGGAATCAAATATAAGATACAACTCTAAACACTAACGGAAACCAGATAACAAAAGTAGCAAGAACTAAGGACTAAACATAGAGGCATTGTTTTATTAACAGAAATAAAGCTAAACTAAGAACTCATAACAACAAAACTCATAGCCTATAAGAACAATTCAAAACCCAAAAACACAAAACCCTGGGTCCAAAACCCAGAACCATGACATTCTTATTCATAATTTCGGATTAGTTACTGTATTTCAGCTGTTTATTCATTATTTTTAGTGAGCAATTTCATTTATTATACATTCACCAGCCACTTTATTAGGTATACCTTGCTAGTACCTGGTTGGACCCCCTTTTGCCTTCAGAACTTAATTCTTCACGGCACAGATTCAACAAGATGCTGGAAACATTCCTCAGAGATTTTGGTTAATATTGACATGACAGCATCACACAGTTGCTGCAGATTTGTCAGCTGCACATCCATGATATGAATGTCTCTTTCCACCACATCCCAAAAGTTCATTAATGGATTGAGATCTGGTGACTGTAGAGGCCATTGGAGTACAATGAACTCATTGTCATGTTCAAGAAACCACTTTGAGATGATATAAGCTTTGTGACATGATGTATCATGCTGCTGGAAGCAGACAGATACACTGTGGTCACAGAGGGATGGATATGGTCTGCAACAATACTCAGGTAGGCTGTGGATGCTCAACAATGCAAAGGGCCCAAAATGTTGTCCTCCACACCATTACACCACCAGCAGCAGCCTGAACCAGTGTAACAGGGCAGGATGGATCCATGCTTTCATGTTTACACCAAATTCTGACCCTACCATCCAAATGTCACAGCAGAAATCGAGACTCATCAGACCAGGAAATGTTTTTCCAATCTTCTATTGTCCAATTTTGGTGAGCTCGTGTAAACTGTAGCCTCAGTTTCCTGTTCTCTACACGGACTGATAAATTAGCTTTGGCTGCTAACAGTTAGCTAATCTACTGCAGATAACAACAAATACACTACAAACATACTACAGGTGTTAAGGTCAGCTTAACTCCTGTTTTATACTTGCTTACCTGCAAATATTTAAACACAGTACATGGTTACACGTTTTGTAAACAGTCTCTTGACTTTTGCTAGGTGCACTGCTTTTCAATGAGTGGCCTGGGCTTGTTTACCCCTACTAGACCCGCTCGTTTTAGGAGATACTCCCTCTTGTGGTGGAACAGAGGAACAACCTTTCTGGAGCACTGATTATTTTATAACAACTAAAGTAAGTAACACATCTTAACAACCTGAACATTATAGTGAAATAAAATGTTATGGGGGTGTCTTATTTTCCTCCATAAAACACGTCTTGCCCTTACATTAACGAGCAGTTGACCAAGGTATGCATAACAAAGTGGCCTGTGAGCATATATGTAATTGTTTTGGGTGCTGCATTGCTTATACATTACTCTTGGTCAGCTTTTCTGCTCAAGGTTTCAGGTCCATTCAGTTCTTTATAGACGAGCCAGTACCCCCCTGGTAACTGTGTAAGTACCACATGGAGTTCTCCTGGTTGGGAATCACTGTTCTAATAATATTTGTGGAAAAATATAATTAGACAGACTAGCAGCAATGTTTGAAATAGCATATGAGGTTAAATAAATTCTCTTCGCTGAATCTCTGTGTAGGTTCTCAGTCATCCAGGTCATCCTAAGCGAAGGCAACTGGACTTCTTTTTGGAGTGTGAAGACGTTTCACCTCTCATCCAAGCAGCAGTTCTAAAAACTGATGGAGAGTCCTTGGTATTTAACCCCTAGTGGAGCTGTCCCCATGGAGACTGCTTTATAGGTGGTTGACAGCAGGTGCTCCAGGCCACCACCTCTGTTCAACGATTGTCGCTCACAGAGGACATAGATGGCCCCCTCTCTCAAACCATCTGTCTTCTCGGTCCAAAATGTGAACATTAGCATCTTTCCCTTTTCTCTTTTAGGTGCTGATGTACGGCTGGGTCTTGTCCTGTTGAGCTGGCTCTCCTACTGTATGTTTTCAGTCGAGTAAAGTGTGATTAACTGTAATTTTCTACACTTCCAAACACAGGCTGCTTGTTCAGAACTTATAGTTCGTAGTTGATAGAGATCATATTTGTCCTATTAACCCTGTTAAATGAATCCAAAAGTAAACCCTTGTTTACAAACCCACGACTGAATCTTCTTGACATTCAAAAACAAGCAGTTTGCCCAGCAGAATAGTATCCCTTAACGTGAATGACCCAAATAAACAATGAAACAGGCTTCTAAATTAAAAGGAAATCAATTCAACTTAAACACCAATCAAAGTCTGATTAGGAGAAATAAAAAGTATTGCATCCATCCCACCACCTGCGACCCAGTTTTTAATATCACGTCTTCCCCCTCGAGTGACAAATAACAGCCTCTTTTACCACAAAACTGCAGAGCAGACAGTCTTTTTGTTTACATAACTCTCTTTACGTCAATCCTCAAAATGGGCTTTCCTTCAAACAGTCCGGTTTAACACAAGCTAAAATGCTTTTCGTGGAACGTTATGATTAGTGCTTCAAAATGTGTTTTTACCCAGAAAGTAAGTCAGTGTAGATGGAGGTCACGCCTGCCTGAGGTTTACTGGTGGGCCCTTAGTCTTCATTTACGTAAACTGCAGACTACCAGTGCTTACCAGCAAGTGTTAATGAAACATAAGAAAACATAATAACACAATAAAATACAGTTTATGAAAAGTCAACCAGGTGTAAAGTCTGTTACAAATTTTAACGGCCTAATAACTCAGATGTTTATCTCCAGTGGGGAATTGTTTACTCATGTGAATCATGAGAAAGGTTTCCATAAGTCAGTGGTCCTGTGAACTCTGCAATGTGTTGTTTGCATTGTGTGGACACACACACACACACACACAGAGTAAACATGTCAAAGCCCATCTGATCAGATTATCTGCAAGATGTATGTTACATACTTTACATACTTTACACAACATGTTTACAGCTACGCAGTTTGTCCAGTTTTGTTTTCAAAAAGAATCATTCATTTTGGCATATTTACCAAAATTACAGGGGGTGACTATGTTCACTTGCAGTCAGACATTTTTAGAAACGGCGTCTTCTTCTAAAAAAAAAAAAAAATGTGGAAAAAATAAACCTGTCTCTTTTCCTCTGCCCGTGTGTTTGTTTTGTTTTCATCTCTGTCTTCTCTTGCTCTCCCTCATCATCCCTCCTTTGCTATCTGTGTCTGAGTCTCCTTTCTCTTCCCTCTTTTTGTGCCTCTGTTTTTCTCTCTCCATCAATACAGTCAGCCAGAGACAGTGCTGGGGCTGAGGAAATGGATGGTGTGTCTATTTTTAGAAGCAGGGAAGGAGGGCAAACCAAAAGTAAGCTAGGGAGAGAGGGAGCAAGAGAGAGAGAGGGAGGAGGAGGAGGGATATGAGGAGAAGATAAATCTGCATTCTGCCTCTGCCTCTGGTCAGAGACAGTTGAAGCTACACAGCGCAATTAAGGAGAAGCAGCACCAGTAGATTGAAACACAGGATCATAAATCAAATCAAATCAAATAAACAGACGGAGGCAGGCTGCTACTGAAAATTGCACGAGCAGAAGAGGCAAGAAAAGATCGAGTAGACCCAACAAAGACCATCTGTAAAGGTGAGTGTGAAGGCATATTGAGCAGAAAACCCTTACATTATTACTGAGAATGTGCGAGAAGAAAATACACAGGGTGTCTATTTTGTGCTTCAGCCTAGAGCTGCTGCCATGGAGCCATTTTTAGCTGTTGTATACAGAAGGTGTGGTCTATATTTAGCAGTGGTTACACCTTGGAAGAAACTGGGAGAGGCTGGCATTTTGGTTTGGCTTGCACTATTTTTGTCATGAGGTTGATACAAACATATATTGTGGGCTACACTCTGGGTCATAACAACTTGGAGCTACACATGAAGAAAAAAAAAAGAGACGGAAACATCCTGTGGCTTTACATGTCTGAGATGGCACAAAATAGTCATCTATGTGTGCAGCCTCTTGCTGGGATTGTTTGTATTTTGCACCGCTCACACTGCAACTCCAAAGTAAGCAGCGGATGGTGCCTGAAAGGAGAGGAGGGAAAGGAAAGGAAGGTTTATATGTTTGCGTGATTTTATTGATACAGCCAGCAGTGGTAGACAGTTGTGTTTTGAAACGCTTCAGGCTATAAACCGTTATGCATCATGTGAACAATGTTCAGACGCACAATATGTCATTAGAAAAACACATTAGACTGATGAGGTGATTAAATAAAGGGCTTTCGAAAACAAACTGAAGACAAATTGTTGCTGTCTTCTACAGGATGCACAATATTGTGTATGAATATACAATTACATACGTTACAAGTCAGTTAATCAAATAATAATGCACAGATTTATTTTTTTATCATTTCATATAGAGACATAAATTCCACAAAGTTTCTGCATAAACAACAGTGAAATGTGAACGAAGGCATCCATCGGTTTGTGCACATGTGATGGTATTAACTGCTTTCTAATACACCCCTACCTGGCAGCCACAGTCTTTATTAGACCTAGTGAAACTGCTGTCAGGAAGTCATTTGCCATGCCTATCATAATATCCATCCATCCATCCATCCATTTTCTTCCACTTATCCTATTCAGGGTCACGGGTGGGGGGCTGGAGCCTATCC
The DNA here is from genome assembly GCA_015106735.1 of Paratilapia polleni. Lineage (NCBI taxonomy): Eukaryota > Metazoa > Chordata > Actinopteri > Cichliformes > Cichlidae > Paratilapia > Paratilapia polleni. Next base: position 9,388 of record VUQI01047438.1, on the reverse strand, counting down.
CAGCTACCATAGGGTGAGATGCGGGGTACACCCTGGACAGGTTGCCAGTCTGTCACAGGGCTAACACAGAGAGACAGACTATCATAATATCCACTTTCTCAAAAACATCATTAAGGTTTCCTAAAGGATTAGACTTTTTCACGACTTATATACAGTATTGCACATTACACCGCTTTTTTTGCTCTAAACGAGTCCTCTCCCATCTTGTCTTTCTCTCAGCTATGCGGCCACGTTCCAGAGTGCTGTCCAAGAGAAGACTGACACTGCCCACAATCAGAGAGGGCAGCGAGGAGACAGTAAGAGATCTGAATGAAGCCAACACACTTTATAATGCTGGTCACCACCAGGCAGTCTCATCAGAGGACTACCTCCTCTCCATCTGCCACCTGGCCCACCCCACCTTCCCCACCCGGGATGTTTCCCCCGACAATTTCCACACACGTCAGCAGGACACTCTGCAGCAGAAGCTGAGGCCATCACGGCTCAGTGAGACTGCATTAAACACTTTTGAATGCAACCCAAAAGAGGAGGCACATGCCACTGATGTGCAGCAGGCAGAGGGGAAAGAACTGAATGGAGAGATGAAGTTTGGCAACTCTGACCCTCTGGAGTATCTTTATGGACACCAGAAGAACTTCTCCGCCCTCTCAGGAGGTAGGAGGAGAGCATTTGTCGAGGGGAGGTTTGTAAGGCAACGTGGGAGCATATGGGAGAGCCAGGTTTGCATGCGAGCCCACGGCATCTCCCTTGCTTCAAATCCAGATTTCCCACAACAATGCAAGACCAGCTGCCCTGACTTTAAAACCCACACTAATGCTTCAGTTCCAGATATCTCCCCAAAACACACCTTAGCCAGGTCGGAGGCCAGGACAACTTGCTCAGCAGACACAAGGGCAGAGGGCGAGAGAGTGAATCCAACCATCAAACAATCCTTCATCTCCCAATGGATCTCTGACTGCAGGTTGGCATGGAGGGAGGCACGTGCACGAGCCTGTGTGCTGCCTGCCATTGCTGAAGTGTAGGGTGTAGATGGACAGTCAGTGTGACATTCCTCAATAAAGTAATCTTTTTGTGTCAGTGTGTGAGACACTGACATTAGGAGACACATAGAAATACACATTTGAAAACATGGAGAGGCAAGTAAATACTGCCATGACTGTCCATCTGTAACATTATATCAGTGTTAATATTCACTATTACAACCTTCCTACTCTTGATGTATGCTGGTGATCATACAAAATGACGAAAATTCTGTGATGTCCTTTTTAACATCTTCCAGTGTTTGTAAATTATATATGAATCAATAAACCAGTCTTTTGATACTCTCAATCAAATTGTGTGAAAGGTGCCTTTTCTATGAGCTGCAAGCTTTATTTTCTTGCACGCGGAGCCCCTTCAAAAATTGACTCCACTCTCGGCTCTGCTGGTGCCAGGCGCCGAAGTTTCTATGGTAACTGTCGTGGGATCCTGCACTGGTAAACACAAGTGTGGGGAGACACAAGCCGAACCTAAACATGCAAGATGCTGGTTATTTATTGTTGCACTGGCACAACAGCATCAGCGCTGCACGTTACAAGATATAACAGGAAAACATGATATTGAAGGAAACAATGCTAAGAGTCGCATTAATACATTTTCACATTATGTAGAAAATAAGATTCTGAAATTGATTTTAGAGCGATCTGAACATAAGTGATGTGGATCTAAAATGAAAGGTTTAAACAGGCTTGGCCAGAAGAAAACAAAACAAGCCTTGGTTGCTCTTCTTAATGTGAGGCACTAGAGGGCAGGCTTATGCCATGGCTACTCAAGATAATGCTTTACCATTTAGCCAATCCATCACACGTTTTATAACAACAAATCTCCTGTAAGCCGTTCTAACTCTCACAGTATTTATGGTTATTGAGGTATGTAGTTATTTTCAACCTGTCAGTTTAGGGATTTAAGGATCAGAGACCAGGTCCTAACTGCAGCTGCTCTGACAACCAAATGTTTTGGCCTTGAGTCTAAAACTGGATGCCAAAAAGGCCGTGTGTTTTTGCAGCCAGGACTTCAGCAGTCGATACATAGATGGTCTGTTTTGAAGAACTAAAACTACCAAATAAAAGGTATAATATTGTTAGAATTTCACTAAAGTGTTCAAGGTCAAGGCTAGAGGGTCAGTTTGCCAAAATTACAATAAACAAAACAAAACATTGAATATTATATCTCTTATCTTTAGTGGTGTCCTCTTTTAGTTACAATTTTTATACAGGTTTTTAGTGAACTCCCTCCCAGATGTATGCCTCTTTCACTCTACAGTGGAATTTTCTTCCTGCTGATCAAAACATAAGTAAAAAAAAAAAAAAAGTAAATTAAAAAAAAAACAAAACAGTAAAATAAACTTG
>VUQI01047437.1:27881-38362 GCA_015106735.1 Paratilapia polleni | reverse complement strand
TTTAAGCCTAATCTTAAAAGTAGAGAGGGTGTCTGTCTCCTGAATCCACACTGGGAGCTGGTTCCACAAAAGAGGGGCCTGAAAGCTGAAGGCTCTGCTGTAAAGGCCATTCAAGAAGCTTAATGATAGCCTGCTTTATCCATTCCAAAACCAGTTTTGATGTGTGTTTGGGATCATTGTCCTTCCATCTACTTTGTGCAACGTACCAGTACCACTGGTAGCAAAACAGCCCCAGAGCATGATGCTACCACCACCATGCTTACAGTTGGTACAGTGCTCTTAGGTTTGAAAGCCTCACCTTTACTCCTTCAAACATCCCTCTTGTCATTTTGGCCAAATAGCTCAGTCTCGTCTGACTATATACTCGTTTTGGCTTGTCCATGTGGGCAGCTGGAAATTTCAGTTGAGCTTGAAGATGTTGATTTTGGAGCAGGGACATCTTTCTTGGTCTGCACCCTCTCAGTCCATGGCGATTTAAAGCTTCACCGTGGACAGTGATGTTCGTGCTCCAGCAATTTCTACTTCTACTTCATACTTCATACTTCTTGAGCCTTTGTGGTTCCTGGGTTGTTCCTGAACATCCTAACCAATTTCCTCTCATCTGAGGGTGACAGTTTGGGTCTTCTTCCAGACCATGGCTAGGTGGTGACAGATCCGAATAACTTGTACTTACGTACAATTATTTTAACTGATGATTTTGGAATCTGCGGCTGTTTAGATTTGGCGAAGAGTGGTCACAAAGTGGTCACAAACCATGTTCAATGGTGACTACAGCTGTTATTAGGTTCAGCTGTATGGACAGCTGTACCAGTCCATAGTTCCAAAACTGGGTGAACACCATGGGCAACATTGACTACGTTGGCTGAAATTTTTAAAAATTCATACATTTTTTGTATAAATATTTCAGACACACTCCTCAACACTTCTGTAACACTGCAGGCTCAATGACTCTGCAGGTTACATCAGCTAACATCTTAGCATCTGTTACCTGTTTTCTCCAGGTCCTGGTGAAGCACACAAATGTTAATAGGGACCTTGAAAAGAAATACCTGGGTTGCTGGATAAGTATGTTATAACTGTTGATGGTGGAAGTGGACTCAAAAGCATGACTCAGAAGAAAAAATCAAGTTAATAGTTTTACTTAAGCAAATGCTGGTAAACAGAAGCAGTCCATGAAAATGCAACAAAGAAGACCAGGGGCAGGTGCGCACAATTTATAGTGGAATCTCTTATAACCTGTTTGCTCTTTGTTTCAAATATTATAGAGTGGATTTATTGAGTCAAAATCAGCTTTTGTTAACAGAAGACCAGTTTCAGATATTGTATGTTCCGTGAGTTTGTCACTCACAGAGAGTTGAAACGGGTTTCTCCTCAATATTTATTCTATTTCTGCAGGTTTTGAAGTTTGATTACTCTCAGTTTAATGAAAAGATTTTTACATTGACTTCTTTGAATTCACATTTTCTGATACTTATGTGTATGCTGGTAAAAATCTTGTGCACACTGAGGAATTTGTGCCAACATTTTTGTACATGTTCTTAAATTTTTTTGTGGGTATTTCAGAGATTATATACGAATTCTCAAATCTAATGCATGCAAAGCTGAATACACTTTTATATATTAATTTGCACATTTTCACAAATCTGAGTACACAATCAGAGATTCTTATGCACATAAACACATACCGAGTGTTCACATATGGAGTAACATACAGTTTCACAGCTCTCAACAAAATACAACATATTTGGCCACACATTTAATTTTCTCACACCTCTTTGGCCAGCTGCTGTCCCAGTTTTTGGAATGTTCTGAACATTAGGAAAAACATACAATTCACTAGTAGTCTATCCTGAGCGAGGAAGCTGCTGGCAAGCTTTAACATGCTAACAAAGACTGAACTAGATGCATGAACTAGAACATTAGATGCTTTTGGTGCTGTTGGTGTGGCGTCGGGAGCGTGGGGGAGCCACTTTGCTATTGTTGTTGTGTCTCCTGCAGTTCTCCGTTCCACCTGCAGAAGTACTGCTGTCAAGGATATAGCGCTTGCCCTGCTCTTCTTTCATGAACAGCTCTACCAAGAGAATCTTCTCCTTGTGGATCTGCAGGCTGATATCTTTTGGGATGTCTGGGATTAGCCAGTCAACAATGTCGTTCATGAGCATCACAACATTCTACCAGAAATAAATGGAAGAAATTGGATCACTCTTCTTGTAAATATTGCAAATGTGTTAGGACTATTATAAAGTAAACCCAGATTAGACTGCTATAGTAAAAGACAAAAATGGTTTAAAGTACAAAAAACACAGAACTCTCACGGTCTTAACCCCTAACAATGACCAGGTTGTACTTTTTCTGAAATTTTCAAACATTGGGCAGATCTAAACGAGAAAGCTTCTAACAGGAAAATTGTAAGGCAAAAATGAATGTATGAAATTCCATTTGAAAAGTAACATCTACACTGTAAAAATAAAATTCTTAAAAAAAAAAAAGAAAATGTACTGATAATTTTCTGGCAGTACATTATCAGTTTCTTTAAATTCAATGTGTGGTTTAAAAATATGGAAAAAAAAATTAATATGGAAAATTCCTTCATTTTGAAATGGTACATTGTTCTGTAATTTTACAGATTTTTTTTTTTTTAAACTTGTTTAGCATGTGGTTAAAACACAATGTACAGCTAACCCTAATCCTAAATAGGGAGCCAGCATTCTGGTGTTTGTTGTATGTGTAAGAAACCAGAACCAGCAGGCACTGACCAGAACTGAAAACATGGCAGCATTGTTTGGCTCTCTGAGTTCTGCTGACCCACTAAAAAGAAGATCCAAAATACTTTTACAGCAAATCTAAAGAGTTTGGTTATAGATAGATTTAAATTACAACCACTTGCTTAGCTTAAGTTAAGATAAGAAAAAAATATTCACAAGTAATTGTATTGTATAATTGTACAACTCAGAGTCAATCAGACAAGTACAAAAATGTCAGTTATTTCAAGACATTTTATATTTTAAGATAAATTTTCAGGATTACAAAGAGAAACACAACAATCCAGTCTTGCACATAGGCAAGAAAAAAAAAACCTTCCCTTTGAGAAGAAAGTTCAGGCAAAACCAGCCCAGTACATCTCCCATGTATATATTTTTATATACTCTTTTGCATGTACCATTTGATACAGAGCCCCAGCTCAGAAAAAAAGATCCATTCCCACAGTCTGTAAAACATTTTCTCAGATTTATAATCTGTGCCCCCATTTTGACAATCCATTTACACAGTTTTGTGATCTGTGCCCAGAGTTTGGTAACAACAACCTATACCCCATGATTACTGAGTACCTGGAGAGAACCCACATAGACACGGGGAGAACATTCAAACTCCACACAGAATGTTCCCAGCCTGATGGTGGATTCAAACCCTGGACCTTCTTGCTGTGAGGTGACAGTGCTAATCACCAGACCACCGTGCTACCCCACAGGGTATCAAGGCATTGGAAAAAAAAAAAACTATGTTTGTTTTCTACTTGGAAAATGGAAAATTGCAGAAACCCTTCAGTGAAAGGTTTATTGGAAGGCAGCACAGTGGTGCAGGGAGTATCACTGTCACCTCACAGCAAGGCTGCTGGTTCAACCCTGCTGGAGTTTGTATGTTCTCCCTGTGCCTGCATGAGGACTGCCATTTTTGGTACTTTACTTTTCAGCTACAGATACATTCCTATACATGGACTACACAAGCAATTTCTCAATATCTGTTCATTCTACTCAATTGTGGTAATTTATGTTAGTAATTATAATGATGTTTAGGTTGTTCTAACCATATCCTATATCGGCATGATTAATTCAGGACTTACCTTTAAAATGAATGTAATAATTCAATAAAATAAATTTATATGAACATTACTACTAATTACTTTATGCATGCTTTCCTTACCTGGAAAACAATAACAAAGGCCAGACGGACAGCCAGCACTGCCCAGAATTCCTTAGAGAGCTCATATGGTGTGTTTGACCAAGGAGGTTCTCTGTAGTCTTTATACCTTTAGTGACAAAAAGACAGGTGCCCCAGTTGGTCACAATTCATTGTATAAATTTATGTTGTTGTGGAGATGCTACTGTATATTATGGTGTCCTATCAATACCAAGAATTGGTACTGAAATCCCAACAATCCACTCAGAGCAAGCACACGGGCAAGAAAAAACTCAAGTACAAGTAGCATGTATAAATTTATTTAACCTTTTGCATGTACCACTTCAGCTTGCAGCACTGAATACATAACAGCATTTTCAAAATGTCAGAATGGCAGTGTCCTGGTACAGCAACTCAGTGCATTTAGGCATGTAGACATCGTCAAGACCTACTGAAGTTCAAACTGAACATCAGAATGGAGAAGAAAGGTGATTTGAGTGACTCTGAACATAGCATGGATGCTAGTGCCAACTGTGCTGGCACTAGCATCTCTAGGGTTTACAGAGAATGGTCCAAAAAAGAGAAAATATTCAGTGAGTGGCAGTTCTAGCAGGATGCCTTGGTGATACCAGTGGTCAGACAAGAATGGCTAGACTTCTTCGAGCTGACAGGAAAGCAAACGTAACTCTGCATCTCTCTGCAACTCTGCAGAAGAGCATCTCTGAACACACAACACATTGAACATTACACCACCACCAGGCTGCTGGTGTTGGTCTAATAGCTACAGTGGCAGAAGACCACACTGGGTGCCACTCCTGTCGGCTAAGAAAAGGAAACAGAGGCTACAAGTGGCATGGGCTCACCAAAACGGGACAACAGAAGATCGGAAAAACACTACCTGGTCTGATGAGTCTTGATTTGTGCTGCAACATTCAGGTAATAGGGTCAGTATTTGGCATAAGCATCATGAAAGCATGGATGCTCTTTTTATACCCAATCCTGTTACTGACCTGTTGCCAATTAACCTAATTTGTTGCAAAATGTTCCTCCAGCTGTTTCTTTAACTTTTCTAGCCTTTTGTTGCCCCTGTCTCAACTTTTTTGAGACATGTTGCCACCATCAAATTTAAAATGAGCTAATATTTTTCATGAAATAGTAGAATATCTCAGTTTAAACATCTGATATGTTTTGCATGTTCTATTAAGAATAAAATTTGCAAATCATTGCTTTCTGTTCATATTTACATTTAACACAGCATCCCAACTTTTTTGGAATTGGGGTTGCAGTTTGAATCAATAAACTGTTTAGATTCCTCCTTCAGGTGACACAGAGGTCATCCAAATGACTGTGGCTGTGCTGAATGGCTATGGATAATTAATGGATCCCAACCACCTGCTGCACCACTTACTGGACATGCAGCTGAACACTTACTCTAACTGTTTCAGCTTCATTGCCACAAGGACAGACATAGAAATTCTTTACCACCTCATACCACAATACCTGGACTCCTGTTAGATTTAAGCCCCTTATTGTTTCATATTGTATCACTTGAGTTCCGGTTCCTGTCTAGTTTGTATCACTGCAGAAATCAGTGACATTTCTTCATACTTTGCTGAGAACATTGTTTTTCTATTTGCCTTATCAAGGATAGCAGTGAATAGAGTCAGGTAAACAATACATAAAAGATGATTTTTACTGAAAGCATTACTTTTTCAAATTTTCTATAGAGAAAAAACACCCATAAACTGTGTATGAGCAGCAAATATGTGACATTGGTCCAGTTATTTCAATGTCAGTAAGTGAAATAAAATGCAAAGCAATGAAATGACAACTCTTTATAACTGTAGATTGGCCAATGCGTCTTGTGGGCACACCACTACCGATATGTGCAATGGCAAATCATTGTCACTTTTATATTGTTCCATATACAGAAGGAGGCTTGAAGATCTATGTACACTCTCATCCTGTTCTTGTTCCAAAAGTAACAGCTTCCTCCTGTGTTATATACTCTGTTCCTCATTTTGATCCTTGTTTCCTGTTTCACATTCTTAGGTAATGTATGGTAAATAAACTGGTACTTATATAGCACTTTTCTACTCAGTTTTTGAGTACTCAAAGCGCTCTATACTACATGCCACATTCACCCAGTCACACGCACATTCATATAGCGCTTTTATTTACAGTGGTGTGAAAAAGTGTTTGCCCACTTCCTGATTTCTTATTTTTTTTGCATGTTTGTCACACTTAAATGTTTCAGATCATCAAAGAAATTTAAATATTAGACAAAGATAACACAAGTAAACACAAAGAGAGTTCCAAGGAGAAAACCACTGCTGACCAAAAAGAACACAAAGGCTCATCTCACGTTTGCCAAAAAACATCTTGATGATCCCCAAGACTTTTGGGAAAATATTCTGTGGACTGATGAGACAAAAGTTGAACTTTTTGGAAGGTTTGAGTCCCGTTACATCTGGCCTAAAACTAACACAGTATTTAATAAAAAGAGCATCATACCAACAGTCAAACATAGTGGTGGTAGTGTGATGGTCTGGGGCTGCTTTGCTGCTTCAGCACCTGGACGACTTGCTGTCATTGATGGAACCATGAATTCTGCTCTCTACCAGAAAATCCTGAAGGAGAATGTCTGGCCATCAGTTCGTGCCTTGAAGCTCAAGCGCACTTGGATTATACAGCAGGACAATGATCCAAAACACACCAGCAAGTCCACACCAGCATGGCTAAAAAAAAAAACCAACATGAAAGTTTTGGAGTGGCCTAGTCAAAGTCTGGACTTAAATCTGATTGAGATGCTTTTGCATGACCTTAAACAGGCCGTTCATGCTCGAAAACCCTACAATGTGGCTGAATTAAAACAATTCTGCAAAGAAGAGTGGACCAAAATTCCCCCACAGCAATGTGAAAGACTCATTGTCAGTTATCGCAAAATTTGATTGCAGTTCATGCTGCCATGGGTGGCACAACCAGTTATTAGGTTTAGGGGGCAATTACACATAGGGCCAGGTAGGTTTGGATAGCTTTTTCCCCTTAATAAATGAAATCATAATTTAAAAACTGCATTTTATATTTACTCGGGTTACCTTTGTCTAATATTAAAATTAGTTTGATGATCTGAAACATTTAAGTGTGACAAATATGCAAAAAACTAAAATCAGGAAGTGGACAAAAATTATTTTTCACAGCACTGTAGCTAACACCGAGTTACACAGCTACTTTCAAATTTCAAATGCTTACAGCTGTTGACTTTGGATAGGGAAAACATAAAACAGCAGGAATAGGTTAGTAAAGAGATAGAAAGATGGGACACTAGTGAGATGGATCTATGAGAGATAAGGTGATTTAGGTATTTTCCTTTGATCACATCCAGGAAACTTATGCTGAATCAAACAAAAACACGGCCAGGAAGATAAAGATCTTTCTGACAGGGTGATACACACTCAATCACATTACAATGGCAGTGAAATAACAATAATCTATGAAATAACAAAGCGCTACACCAAGGCCTCCGGATCCTGTCATCAGAAGCCTTTGGCACATAACAGAGCACACAGAGTTCAACACACTGCATACGGTGGTTAATGTTAGCTAGTCAAACAGCGTCCAGCTGTTTCATTTACGTTGATTTTGAGGGCAAAAGCAAGTTCCTAATGGAAATAAAGATCGACTTTCCAAGCAACTGAGAGCTCAAATTTAGACTGTTTAAATATAGGATGTTTTTATTTATTTCCTTCTTTTTGTGTTTTGCTCTGTTCTCATCTTTATGCAGCCATTGTGTGTATACCTAAAGACCTGCTGAAAGATGGAGAAACCTTTTAAACAGTGGAATTCTTCACTGGGAATGTGCAACTATATTTCACTATTTCTCTTCACAAAGGAAATAAATCATCTTTCAAGCTATTTATTAAACCCTAAAGAGCCACCAGTGGCCCTCTCTGCCTCATATAGATCTTACCTGTTCTTTGAACCTTAGCTGCCATGCATAAAGACATGTCACAGTTGAATTCTGAGTGGAGAGCACTGCAGCCCCGAGATACTAGAATAGATTCAGGGGGCTGCCAGTACTCAGGTCCTAGGTTCTCTGTCCTCGGACAGTTAACAGTGTTGTGGGGCCTCTGGAGACCAAGACAGGAAGCTAGCTAAAGGGCCACAGAGAGCAGTACAAGTTCAGTTTCAAGGTAAAGTACATAAAAGATTTTGACTCAAACACTTTTTGGTTCTATTATAATAACTGATATATATACTATAATTATAGGATTCTTTAGGTTGCAATTAATGAGGGTACTATAAAAACATGGATTGTATTTTGACCACAGAAATTATAAATTCTCAGCCTTTGTGCTTTTGCCAGCTATACATATGTCTCGTTGTGGGCCTCGAGGCAGTGCACATTCTACATGCAGTTCCTGTGCATAAACAGACACATGTACATGAAAATATGCGGCACACACCTCCCTCTAAGCAGCCCTCGGTGTAGTACATGCTTCTACACCCCATCCCTGCATTGTACGTTTTACAGTGTGTGATTTACGGTGCTGTATCTGTGAGCAAACAGGCCAAAGCTAACAGCCCTGGAGAAAGCCTGCAGATGCACACTCCAAGTTCACCACAGTGTCACACACATAGCTCAGCCTCTCAGCACTGCACAAAGCTCAAGCCCCAAAGTTCTCATCATTTACATGGTCCACTGCTGCACATGGCTGTCAACTCTTAATATGGAAATGTTTTGGAAACAAAACCTAAACATTTACATTAGGTGGCTTTAGAAAAGGGGTTATGTTCTTCTTTTTATTCAGCCGCCATTCTGTATGTATTTCCTGTGCTCTGGATGGGGTGGGGGCGAGGATGAAAAGCATAGAAAAGGGAGACCGGGCGGCACACATTGGAAAGAGGCAACCTTCTGAAAAGGTTAAAACTGTACATCAACAGATAAGGCAGCCGTGCACGATTCATCATGTCCCAGGTCTGTCAAGGGAGGCTGAGTACAAATTGAAACAAGCAAAATTATAAACACTGGGGAGCCATGTCACCAAGGCCTTTCCATACCGTAAAGAAAATAAATGGACTTTGAATCCTTCTCAGGATTAATACAAGTCAATACTACAGGGACCTTGAGGTAAAAATCTTGGACTGGGAAGAGAAACAATAACACTAAGGGGGAAGGGAACGGTCAGGGGGTCAAGACTAAGTCTGATGGCTGCAGCATGAGTTTCTTGAGAAAAAGTTCCAAAGAAAGTAGAAAGCAGGTAAAAATATACGGCAGGGTGCTTTATGTACCGCTACTGTATATGGTTCCTTTGAAGTTTGTGTGTTGGAACGCCTGAGGAAGGGAGTGGAAGTTCAGTTTAAATTTGTAGGCAAATTATGGTTTATTATGTGGGCTGGCTCATTTTAACCTGGCATGTGCTTATTACACACACCACCTCGAAGTCAGAGTCAACCATCTTCCAATAAACACCTCACTATGTAACGAGTTGGTGAAATTGTTTGTGAAATGTAGCTAATTTCAGCAATAGGGCCACTTGACGAGCCTGGGCGTGGATTGCGGGCTGCCAGCCACGCTTTCGTTAGTGTTAATGAGCTGCTGGTGGTCGCATTTTAAAGCAGGTGCCAAGCAGCTTACTACAACAGCTTAATGAGAGCAAGGCAGTCAGGAATTAAAAAAAAAAAAAAAAAACATGAATGGAGAAGAGGGAGTGTTATTAGTGTCTGCCTGTGCACACACAACATGCCATGAAGCCAAGTCTCACACAAAGCTAAACAGAATATGGAATACCTGCATCATAAATGCACAACCCACACATAAAAAAAATACAAAAGTTAATAAGCACAGTAAAATACCACCTCTAATCTTCAAAGAATTTGCAGACTTATTTCTTGATTTTGTTGTTGTTTTTCGCATCTTTGGAGAAAATAAAAGCATGGCTGAGAGCCCACAGTCCATGCACAGGAGGTCAGAGAGCACATCCTCTCAAAAACCTCTGAGCTGAACCTTTCTACTTAACACGCAGATCAAGGTTAACTTAAATCTGCCACATTTGGTGAGAGAAAGCCTAAGCACAACTAGGGGTCAATCACGTCTTCCAAAATACATTGCACAACATGATGAATTATCAATAAAATCGAGATGAATTTACGCTCGACTTTAAAACACCCTCACTTGATTTTAGACACCACACAGCTCCATTTTAAACAAACACCCCAGGAATGATTTAGACAGTGTAAGCCTTCACCTGAGGGTGAAGTCTGTGTCTCTGAGGTCTCTCCACAAAGACCTCTTTGTTTTCAGCATCCATACATCAGGTCACAAGGTAGGGCCACTAAAGCACTGCCAAACATTAGCGCTAGTCAGTCTTTTCTCTGCTCTCTGAAATGCCGTAATGGAACCTGCTCAACTTCTTTTAAGACAGAAAGCATTCAGAGTGATTGTGGGAGAAGTACAGAGGAATAAAAACTTCTGTGGTGAAGAGAGAAGAACTGTGTACATGGCAAAAGACAGAGAATAAATGTGTGAAAATAGGCCTGTTCTTTCAAGGTCTCTTTGATAGGTGGCCACCTATAGGAGTTTT
>VUQI01047437.1:12990-27861 GCA_015106735.1 Paratilapia polleni | reverse complement strand
AAGGTCAGATAATGGTGTTGTGATGTGCTATTATCTGTGGAAATTTAGAGGGAAGGTAGTGACCCAGAACATGAATGCCAGGTGATACGGTTTTGCATGTGTACTGAATACCTAGCTTGTGTATTTTAATGACTTTGCAGTGCCTTTTGTTGTAGTTCAGCCAGACTGATGATCATGACACCCCTGATAAGTGAAACTACTGTCCACAAGTAGGATATTTAAAAGCTGGCTCTGCTCAGAGGGGCGTCCTCAAACAGTGAGGGAAATAATCCTTTGCTACAAACTATACATCCGACTATCCATAAATAACAGGAATTGAATGGAAGCGTTAACCTCCCACAGACAAGTTATTAACATGACCACAGCTAAGAATAGAAAACATTCTTTTTTTCTCTCTCCACCCCCTACTTTGTCTCTATGAACAAGGAAAAACTTAATTCAACCTTGGTATGCAAAACACAATTACAAGGCAACCGCAGCACACAATTGTACATTATTATCACCCAAACCTACGCAAGCATTATAATTAAGGAGGAACAGAGGAGAAGATGTGGTTAATCTTTGTCACCAGTGAAGACTATGTCATATGCATATGCATATAGTGTAGTTTTTAAGCTAGAGGTGTGGAGGTGGAATGTGTGAGTATGAGAAATGTGGGAGGTCAGGTCGACTCAGTGTGTTGCCAGTTCTGTGCTGCAGTAGGAGCTAATTTACGCTCACTAATGCAAGATAACAATACCAAAACAGAGACAAGAGGATTCCAGAGCTTTACTTGGTAAACACAGCAACCACTTCTGGAGCAGGACATACCCTCGGTCCTTTGAGGAGTTACAAAATTAGTTGATGGTCAACCTGATTCAGCTTTAGCAAAGGGGAATTTTACATTTTAGTGCAAGGCACTCCCCCTCCAATGCATGCAAAAGATGGAAGCTGTGGTGATTAACTGCTGGCTAATTAAGACAAAAATATACTTATATAATGTCAAAAAAGGCAAAGCAACGTACTAATATACTCATTTACAGCTCTGTATTTTTATTCTTGGACTCTACTAGAATAGCTTTGCATGATTCATTGTTTAAAACAGTCCCTGTTTAAATCATCCTTGGTGCAGCCCCTCAGTTTGTCCCTGCCTTTAAGACAAATTTCTTCTGACTGGCTGCCTCTAGAAAACAGAAAGTTTGAACATCAAATGAATGGGCTCTGCAACCAGAGCTGCGTGCCTGAGATGACCATAACAATATCTGCTCTCAGTGACATCAAGCAGATCTAAGAATGTTTTTTTCCCAAACAAATAAATCAATACAAAACAAAACCAAAAAAACGGTCTGAAACCGTGCAGTTAGAGAAGTCTTTTGGCTCATAAGGATCACTTGTTTATACACTGACCTCATTATTTTAAACTTTGGCCATGTTTATAAACATCCACAACTGTATGTGTATATATAGGTAAATAGTATATATGACAATAGTCCCCCTTTACTGTAACAATATTTGGGAGATGCAACAAAGAAATTTAGTGTTTTGAAAATATATATGCTCATGTTGAATTTTAAGCAACACATTTCAAGAAATTCAGGATGCCAGTGACAAAAGAGTAGGAAAGCTATGTAATGCAAAAAAAAAAAAATAAAAACAAAAAAACAACAAAAAACACTTGGTGGAAAATCTCGCACCTCATTACGTTCATCAGTAACATGATAAAAACATTCCAGAGAGGGTGAGTCTTTTAAATGTAAAGACAGGGAAGCATTACTACTTTTTACTTCACCAATGAAACTGCTAAAAGATTACGTGGGCAAATAGTTCAGCAATTTGAGAATAATGTTCTCAGTGTAATATTGCAAAGGACTTGAAAATTTAAAGATTCAGAGAATCTGGAAAAATTTGTTCTCAAGAGAGAATGCTAAAAACTGTCCTGAATGGATCTGACTTTTTGGCCGCGGTGAAGCACAGCATTAAAAACAGACATGATTCTGTAATGGAAATCACTCCACAGGTTCACAAACACTTCTGAAAACCATCATCGGTCATTGCTGCATCCAATGTGTGTTATACTGCTACCATGAAAGAAAAAAAAACAAACTTATCTGTAAGGCAGCCTTGAGGAAACAAAATGGACACAAATCTATAGACCTGGTGTCACTGGCCAGATGTTTGATTATTATGAGCATTTTAACATTAGAAGTTCTAAGCTTTGCACTAAGGTTAGATTTTAAATAAATGCATAAATAGAGAAAATGGTTTATTCCTAACATATTATGAATACCCGTTAACTCTTAAAATCCTTAACTGTACAATGGGAGTTTTATCTCCCACTAATTATTTGATCAATTATCACTTTCTGACTTCCGACTCAAACTCCTATCACCACAGCTACCTTCTCACAATAACCAAAATCTTATCACCTTACACATACACAATCTGACAGCTGACTGATAACTTGACTAACACATGATTATGTGTATGAGCAAATAAGCATTAACATTATATTTATTTGCTAGCTCAATAGTACAGATACCTTACTTAATTACATTTGGTCCTAGTTAGAAACCATTTGTACGATATTATGCTTCCCAAAGATCCTCCAGCTGAAGGGAGGAGGCTTAATCAGTGTTCTGAACTCGTCAAGTCCCTTAACTGAGCATGTCGCCTACCACATTAGCAACACATATCTAAGGAACAAGTGTGCATTGTGTGTGTAATGTGCGCGGGTTCCCTCTCAGATCTACAGCGTCACAGTCCAACGTGCTCTGACACACACTGGTCTGCTTTGGATGTGAAGCAAAACCAAACAAGGTGTGGCTTTAGCTTTGTCTGTTCAGTGTTCAGAAGTTGGTCCAAGCGGCACAGAGTACACTATATACAACAACGCAACCTAGTGATGACAGCTCTGTGATGGCACCAGAAAATTCCATTTTAAAGTTGGTTTGGATTAACGAAACTTATTGTTCAGACAAAGATGTTCTGTGCATCATTACTGTTTTGCAAACAGGATCACTTTGAACAGGCTTTATAATATAAACGTAAGAAAAAGATATTTCTCTCTCTGTAATTCTCTGGCTTTTTAAGGGTTAACATTCAGACACTAGGAGCACACCTGATCTTTTCTCAGATATCGACTCCTCGCACTCCCTAATGACACTGTACATCATGAAAATGGCTTGATCTCTTCAGTTATGACACACTGAGTGGGTATTCATTAACAGTTAATGCTGATATTAATGAATTCTTTTATGGCGATGACATACATAGTGTCTCTATTGAAGTGAAATAATGAGTGGGTAGTAATTATGTCTGGGACTCTTGATGTATGTACGCACATTTTAAATGTAGTTATAAGAACAAACAAAATAGATGAGTATACTTCTTAATGTTTCAGGGAACGTGTCTCAGCTATAAGCCATGCTGTCAGTGACGCTGATGACGGCTTATAGCTGAAACATGTTTGTTTCGCCCTTGAATAAACATTAAGAAGTATACTTATCAAAGAGTGCCAGTATTTTGTTTGTTCTTACGTTTTATCAAGACCCTGTGTATGTTTAAGATTCAGAGTTGAGCACACTGTTACTTTGTAAGACCTTACTTATATCTGATAATGTAAGTAAAAATAAGATTAAAAACATCTGAGGTTTTCACAGTTTCTAGATAAGACTTCGAAGTTTCGAAAACTAAACACTGACCATAGTGCTAATTTGGAGATCAGTCCAGAGTACCTCAAGCCTTTGATGAGTCTCCGTGTCTATGAGACAAGAAGCTCCCCACGGTAGTGGGCAAGCAGGCTGGGGGGCTGGGAGGCTGTGCAGACAGAGAAGACCACATCGTCAAGGGGATACATGCTCTTTTAACCTGTTATTGTGAACTCCCAGCAGCCCTGGCCGATAATTGCCACCTGTCCCTGGGGAAGCAGTCAAAGACAAGCATTGGGACGGCCATTTTTTTTTTTTTTTGTCATTGCTTCTCAGCTCTGCGCAACCCTGGTCCTAATCCTGCCCTTAACCCCTGTGGGTAATGTGTCTTCAATTTAGGATGTCCCCCCCCTCACACTACAGGCACAGCCCTAATCAACAACATTTTGTAATGTAACCCTATCCACCCTTGCTAGGGCAGCATCAGCCTGACCGGGCGCCAGCACATCTGATGTGTTCAGTAGAGGAACAATGTCATGTGTGTATACAGTACATATGGATATCATGTTTACATATGAGTTCATAGGATGTGTGCGCCATGCGCTCAGCTGTTTGTCTTTGACATAACCTGTTGAAATAAACATTTAACGTCTACATGCAACACTATTGCACCTACAAACACTAACACACACAAAATACTTAAGCCATTTTACAAGCCAAGCATAAACATTTAAGGATATTTTACAAAGTGAGACTTTGTAAATTCTTATGGCTGCTCCTTATTGTTTTTCCATTCTGAAAAAGCCACACTATCCATTGGCTCAATGTCTCCATCAGGTTCAAGAATAAGCATTTCATTGTAAATTCTGGTAACAATTCATTGAGGGCTGAATCAAAAGTCATAGAGAGGCAGGTGTGAATGTTTGTTGTGTAGGCCTCTTGGCTTCTGCATCCATGAGTACAACCCTGCCCCAAAATTAGAGTGTGGTCTCTAATGTCTCCCTGAGAGAGAAAGAGGCCTGGCTTTCGTCCAAGTCAGCACCTTTGGAAGTGCAGTCGTGTTACCACCACTAAATCAACATGTCAGCGCCGGGCCCAATGAACTTCTTCACCCAGACTCCACTGCTTACAGCGACCCCACACACCTAATGAATTGGTGTGAATGCCTATCTGTCTGCTAAAATGAAATGGGGAAAGGAGATATGAGGACTACGAGGGCAGAAAGAAAAAGCAGATTTTCAGCTACTACAAAGAACATTTGCAGTTCGGAAATATGATTATCACTGCATTAGTCCTGCTACTTAAACAGAAAACTATTGCGGCAAACCAGCCCGTGCCAGGTTAAGGGATCCTCGGCATCAACCTTGGCTTCTGTGTCCAAAATGGAACTGTCCCAGTTTAGAGTGTGGAAAGGGATGCAGGCGAAGGGCCACAGAAATCCGTGTGCTTACTCGGCAGTCTGTTTACATTCCTGAGGGTAATTTTAGCCCCTGGGGGGAGCAAAGCAGGGGGGCCGACATGTTGTTGGGGCTTGTCAGTGTTCCATGGGCCAGCCGGCACAGTGGCGGCACCTGGACATCTGGGTGGTAAATACACAAACAGACACACAGATATACCTCCTGAAGAAAAACCACTGGAACTGATCAGATTTCTCTGTCTGCATCACTTATTAAGGTTAGATTTATTATTAGGAAATTTTAAGAGTAAGAAGTAACATCTTCCACACGACATCAATAGCTGCTTTGTTTGTGGCTGAACAGCTAAACAGAGATACACACTATCAAGGAGGCCTTATGAAAAACCAGAGAAATAAGTATGTAGTCTTGCTAACAGGCCCACCAGAGTGCCATTAGTTTTGGACAACATAGGATATCCCCAGTGTTTTCACTCACAATCTGGGGTGCAAATCTAATTTCACTGTAGTTTTAAAAAATTTGCTAAGCAAACAAAACAATAATCCTAGCTCAAGAATAGCTTAGGGCTTCTGTATGCCTGTCGGGATTTGTCTTCTTATTACTCCCAGCCCAGGGTGTCCCTTCGAAGTGAAAGAAAGGAAAATGTCCATGTGTTTGCTGTGTTTGTGTGTGAATGCACGTGTAACAGAGAAGGAAAAGAGAGATATAGAGATAGAGAAGGAGGGAGGGAAAGAGAGACTCTGAGCTTATCGAAACTAATTAGGCGAGGGATCAGGATGGAAGTTAAATACTGGACAACATGTAATGAAAGAAGCAGAGTGGGGGACATCTAGGGGTCAGGCCCACACCAAACAGTGGTCCTCAGGCAATCTGGTATTGATTTTCACTCGTTTGGGGATGAAGGTGGATGGGAGGGAGGGAGACGGGGAGAGGCAGTAGGGCAGAGTCTAAGGGTCTCGTGAGTTGTCAACTTGACAGTTTAACCCCTTTTGGAGTAGAACAAACAAACAGAGGGATCTCTTGGGCTGACAGCGTTGATCTGTCATAGCGATGACACTGCAAAGCCCCACAGAATGGCCACACAGGAGAGGCGAGTGGAGAGGAAAAAGGAGGGAGGGTGAGTTGATACAGATATGCACAGGCACATTCCTTAAGACTTAGAAGATAGGACTGTGTTCTGCTCACCTTAAAAAATTCAGGAGGACAAAAAGGACCAGTCAACTGAGTCTGTAGTCTGGGTTTAACTGAACTTTTTAAAAATCAAGAATAAATATAGCAAAGTATAAAATAAACACACACTACATGTGTATGGTTTTTCATATTAATCGTGTTATGTAACTATGGTGATAGACCTCAGATCAGACCAAAGTGGAACTTCAGGATCCATTTTGATCGTTTGCCATGTCAAAAACTATGGCTATGCCTGATAGAGCAGTATTGGTGATTGTCCACAACCACAGAGGCACTCAGACGTCAGTGCTCTTCTCTTGTCAGTCTGTGAAGGCTGTCACCCCAAGCACCTTCCCTCTCATGTCCTTAAACACGCGAAGACCCCTTTCACTCTTTCCTTCAGACTACCTCATCACTTTGTCACATTGCCAAAGGGGACTCCATTACCCTGGCCAACTCTCACTTATACTTAACATGCACACACACACACACACAAAGGATAGTCACAGCTAATGCTGTCCACATCAAATTAGAGAGGCCCCTATTGTCCCTATTATGGCCTGGGAATGCTCCATCATCACGGATGCTACGGGGTCCCTCACTTGTCAGAAGTTGTCAGACAGATAGGGAGTCTGGATACACACAGCTGACAGGTAATCTTAATGTCTTCAATTAGCCCAATTAGGCCTGTCATAAACAATTCGATAAGTGTTCAACCAACGCAAACAGATAAACGCACGCACAAGCACACCGAAATGCACACGCTCACACACCAAGGTCTGCAGGGTATTAATGAGAAGGGTAATGGGTATATCAGTGGACGGTTGACTTGTCTTTTGTTTCAAAGAGGGGTGTGTCCCCATCCCTTGCTCTCAGCTGTGCACTGCTGGCTGCTACCTGGTCAGTTCAAATTGCACTATCTCCTTTCATTAGCACATCGCCGGCTGAGAATCTGAAAGGCCGTGACAAAATTCATTTGAGACGAGTGGGAGCAGATTGCCTGAAGCAGGTGCTATAAGGGAGATAAAACAAAAGCAACACCTTTGTGAAGCTCTGTGTGTGCATGGCTGCGTGTGTTTCCTATCTGTGTGTGTATGTGAAAGGCTTTTCACTGGTCTTCAAATTCTGTTCTTTTCCTTGCTATGGTAAATGGGCAATGACACAAAAGTGCTTTTGACAAAAAAGGAAAGGTACCAGAAAGGAATCGGCCCAGCACACTTGGAGCATTTACAAAGCTGTGGTGAAATCTAAATATTATTTGAAGTGTGACTAAACAGGCCAACACCTTTCTGTGCAGAGGATGTGTGAAAGCTAACATTGTTTGATTTGGTCTCTCCTTTATAATATCTTATCGCTCAGCAAAGGTGGCACCCACACTGCATCCTCGTCTTTTGTCTTCTAACCGTTTCTTTAAATTTATCTATTTGCATTCACTATCAATTTAAGTTTCTGCAAGGACATGGAACACATTGAAGGGACTGTGAAGCACAAGCTTATGTTTAAAACAGAGATTCCACAGTTTGCAAACACGAGCGTTGTGCAAAGTTAGCATCAATATTTGAACAAGAACTTCACATCAACACTGCCTTGATCTTATGTACAGAGGCCTTGAAATGCCCCCCATCAAGCAACAATGCTGACATTTTCAATGCAGCACTAGTCTCAGAGCATTCAGGACAATTTTGCAAAAAGGCAAAAAAAGAGAAATGAAAGAAATGATCAAAATACAAATGTACCACAGAGGGAGAAAAGTTAAAACCGAGGCAATGTTCTGAATGGTGAAATCCCAAGGCACATTTTCATTCAAGGAGTCAAACTGGGAAATGAAGACAAACCAACTGCTATCAGCAAGATCTGTGATGGACCTTTAACTCTACTTCTGATCCTTAACTCAAGTGACGGCTGGAAAACCATCTGAGAAAAAAAAGAAAGAAAGAAAGGGAGAGAAAAGCCTTCACCGGGAAGTTGTAATAGGAAATTGCTCTTGGCAACTATTTGTTCAAGCACCAGATTTTTTTCGTCTTTATGCCAACCCAGTGAGCCCCCATTGGAAAACAGGGCAGGTCCCCCTAATGAGTAATCTATTTCAAAGCAGTCGTGTCTGGGCATGACAGTTTACTGAGAGGCTTGAAGAACTGGTAATTACCAGTGTTACGGGGCAATTAATGCATATTACACTGCGGCACTCATGGCGGTGACTGTCAGCTCCCCAATAAAAATGAGCACTCTTCAGCTAAAGGGTGACATTAATTGGGCCCTTAATGACTATGCAGAGGAACCAAGCCAAATAGGAACAAAACAGGGGACTCACTCTGACACTAGCAGAGGGCTGGAAATTGGACTAAAAATGAGATTAATTGCTGTTTAGAAAAAAAAGGGGGAAAATGTGGTGAGGGGAAGGGGGGGGAAAGAGGTTGGAATTATAGGGTGCAGAGAGCAAGAACTGTTCATACAGATGACAATTCAATTAATTATCTTATACTGTATTTTCTATACCTTAAGAAATGCAGACAGGCCTTGGGCCCATTTGTGAGGCTTTGTCTTGATATGTTGCTTATTGCATAAAGAGCTACACAAACATTTCCCTAAGAACCTACAGACACCTTCAGGGCGCATATGCTCAGTATGATGACTAATATCTAAAAATTTCATCCAAGTAAAAAGAACCATTCCTACATAATGGGAAGAAGGACTAAACATAGCAATTAGGAATATGAAGGGGGTCAAGTAGGTCTTCCATGTTTAAAAAAAAAAAAAAAAAGCAGCATCTTAAGAAGTATCGAGCATTTCTGGGTTACACACTTTCCCATGAAATATAAGGCCTTTAGTATGTTCTTTCACTTAAAGCAGTTTTAAAACCTTAGGCAAAGCTTTCATTAAA
The DNA here is from genome assembly GCA_015106735.1 of Paratilapia polleni. NCBI lineage: Eukaryota > Metazoa > Chordata > Actinopteri > Cichliformes > Cichlidae > Paratilapia > Paratilapia polleni. Next base: position 18,769 of record VUQI01047437.1, on the reverse strand, counting down.
AGTAAATCAAGAAAATCTACCAAATTGCAGGCCTTCCACCCACAGAAATGTTTGTTTAGAAAGAGATCAAGGATATGAGGAAGACATGAAGTAATTCTGATTAATGTTGCTAAAGCTAGGCACGTACTGAACACCACCTGAATATGCAAGCCCCAAATCATGAAAATATCAGCATGCAAAACATGCAGTCATTTGCATACATTTTTGATTTTGGATTTCCGTGCTATTTAAATATGCAGTTAGAAATAGTCCAGCACTGCCTCTTGCGCTGTCACGCTGCACACTCACACTGTCATTGGTCCTGATAGAACTCTTCCGCTTCAAAGGGAGCTTTGCAATGGAGAAGAGAATGAGCAAATATTTGAATTGCAAAAACACATCATCTTCCGAGGGGAGAAAATTCAAGACAACTTTTTAGAGTTAAAGACACCCCCAACCCCCAGCAAGCTAACCCTCTGCATACAGCACAAAAAAAGTCAACATATTCATAGTGTAAGCACACTCCTTACTAATTTACCATATCCAAATTTGGGTAATGGGATATGACATATTTTAGAGGGGATTGCAGGGAAAAAAAAAAACTTTAATTTGAGGAGAGAACCATAAAATGTTTAAGCTGCTCCTGTATTTAACTGAAATCCACCATACAAATCCAGGTTCTCAGACAACCTGACATGGGTTTGATTACAGACTGAAGCGTAATTAGCTACTTCAGTTATCCTCTGGAAGGTTGGAGTGAGCAGCACCACCATCCTTGCTAGCTATTTCAGCATAACTAAAGAGACCTTTAGATTCTACAGGAGTACCTTTCCCCTCAGGATTCAGCACAGCCAGTTTAGAGCCATTTACATGCAAGCACACCAGGAGACTCTCAGTCAGCTTCCAACTTTTGCAGAAGTTAGAGAGAAAGTGCAATAAATAATCTTCATGACAAATCAATAATATGACTCAGAGCATATTTGAAAGTATGAGTTCCTCGGTTGGTTGCCAGAATAAATAGAATATTTAAGCCAAATGTTACAAGTCTAGAAATGAAGGCCATGAACATTAACAGCACTAAATACCCATCATCAGACATCTAAAAAAACACCCCTGCACAGGGGGAAAACACTCATCTCCTGTGTTTATGATTGCAAATGTATGTACCACAGGCTGAGAACTACCTTGACTTTTAAATTTGGGAAATTTTAATAGTTTTACACACATACTAAGAAAATAGAACACAAGGGGAATTTCTGTACTCTTCTATAAGTAAGGCTATCAGATTGCTGGTGGGGGAAAAAAAGAAGTCATGGCTACTTTTTTATATGTCTGCTTTAAATATAAGATAAATAATTGTGGATTTAGGTTTCATATAATAACAAAAGTATTCAATTATATTTACAATGATAGCTAAATTTGAAATGATATTCTTAAATAAAATTGAACCAATAATCACTGTTGTAAAACGCTGACTTTTTGTCATCTCTTAACACACAGTTAGCTTTAGCAACCATCCACCTCACACTTCCCCAACTCCAACCCTCCTGTGGCCTCTACTCCTTGTGAGCTACAAACCTACGCGTAGACAACTTGGAGACAGGTCTGAGCAGAAATCAAACCTGAATGATGGATAGCTTTACTACACAATGACCTCTGTCACTAGGTTCTTGCCCTAAATCAATGTTGGTGATAAGGGCCCTGCGCCAGTGCTCACCTTGGTATGTTCAGCAGCAGACCTTATCTATGGCAGGAGGAAGTATGAGTAATAACTAAAGACAAGCTACGACAAAACCACTAACCCCACCTTGTCAAACATAATTTACAATGTATATCCCTTTACCTCCTCGCCCCCACACCACTACCCCCCACTGCTGTTAAACAGTAATTATGGGAACCAAAGAGATTTGAGACTGTGAGTTTGGACGATTAGCCTGTTATAGTATGCTGGGAGAGCTCTGAGTACATCAGGGTCCAAGCTGGGCTCAAATTTTAACAAGGAGACTGAAAGACTTAGCACTGTTATGCTCTATTCTTGTTATGCTCACATACACTCTTTCATTCATTCTCAAAATTATGAATAAGATTCTTACATTTCAGCAGTGTCAGATCCATGTGGAGTGGCCAGAAGTTGGTGATGTACACAGTGAGAGGTTAGAGGTTAAAGTTGAAAGAAGGGCTGACAGGAACTAGACTTTATGAAGATTACAGCATAACAAACTCAGACCTTTCAGTAGTTTTTCATTTGACTGTGTGTGATGAAGTGTTTGAGGCAGTTGCATCAAAATGGAGAGAGAGACCAAATATGACATCAAACATTGCAATTAGCTGACCCCTTTCTCCTAGAGTCACAGTTTGAAAAGCCCTGCCTTTAAAACCCTGATTAAAATATGTTTGCTCTCTCATTCAAAATGACATTTGACAAGGTTAGTAATATTTCAACTAACTGCAAAAACATTCTTGCAGACGTAATCCTTTTTTTTCCATCACTTTGCAGAGGCGCAGGTAACCTCAGAGTGAGTTTCCCATGAACTCAGTGCTACAATTTGAAAACAAAATGGCTGGGGGAAGAAAAAAAAAAGTTCAAAGTTTCACTCGAGTGAGTTTTGTTTCACCCGGGCAGCTGAAGCTAAATGTTTTCTGATCATTATTCAGAGCATTTATCCCCTTTCTAATTCAAACCACAACGAATATCTAAAACAGAGCCAGTAGTTTTTTTTTTCCTCTGACCACAAACTCCATCCTTTGCAGGGACCCAAGGGGGTGAGGACTGTCAGCAGGTCTGAGGATAGAGTTCCTCAAACTGTTAAACCCCCTCATCACCAAATTAGGAGAGGTGTATTCTGGCGCTTCATGGTATGTCCAATGGAAAGTTGAATAAAATGTTATGCAAGATGTAATTTAATGGTGCATGACAGTACATATGTATATATAAACTGTATATGTAATATTTTTTGCAAGGGTTTAGCACAGTACCAACTTTGGTTTTGAATCAAGTTTGAGTCCCAGTTTTAATACAAGAAATCCAGCCTGCAAACTTAAACAAAAAGAAAACAGTGTCTGAGACAGTCATCAGTCCTGACAAAACAAATGGAAGATAAGCAATGAAAAAAGGGGAAGGGATCAGAAATGGTCAAGCCAAAACTCTCTGAAGTTAACAGTTTTCAAATCCATTCCAATTGCAGGAGAAGAGAATGTGCAGTGTCGGGCCGGACAGTGAGCCAGCCCAGGCTTAGCTGCAGCCGTGCTCAAATGGAAGTGGCACTTTCTATCACAGATCTTTCACCAGACGGCTCTATTCTGCCCGTTCACTTTTAACCTCACAGACACATTAAAAAAAAAAAAAAAAGAGTGGTCATTTAAGACACACACTCATCATTGAAGAGACAGATTCAGGGTTTAACATGGGGAAAGACTTGTGGTGCGAATGTGCCAGCTGATAGAGATATCACTCAAAATGAGAAATAGATTTCTCTGACATCTCTGTGGCGTCCAATCAAAGGGGGCAGGTCAAAGCCCCAAAGTCTGTGTGGAGTTTATATTTCACTTGTTCAGAAATCTATGCCCCTGTTAACTTGCATCAGTCTAAAGGAAAAGGATTGCGTGTCATCTGTTTCGGCTTATGGTGAAAAACTACATGAACAAATGTTATAGCAAGCAGAGCAGGAATTTGTATCATATATAGACCTCCTCAACAAAGTTTATTTCACAACAGTCAGAAAAAAAAAAAAAAACATAAATACGGATACCATCAAAGAAGAGGTGAAAAATATATAAGCAACCATTTTTTTGTGGTTCGTTTTATTCTACAACGTTTTAATAAGAGCCAACGGCCAGATGGATTTTTTCTTCCAGTCGTTTATAGACCTGACAGAGTTTGTGCAGACAAATCTGCTGACCTGATAGATCTTGTACATTAACCCCAAGAATTGATGAGCGAAAGCAGAAGGTCAGCACTTGGACACAGGCTCCTCATGTGTCTTTGATTAAACACTCCCACTAAAGGATAGGCAGGCAGAGATGTTTAAGCTATCAGGCAATCAGACCGCCGAGAGACGTGAAACTCAAACCAGAGACAGGAGAGGGAAAGGGCTGCCTGGGAACAAAGATGGGGGAAGAGGGTTCTGACGAAGCCCTTTAACAAATGCCAGGTCGGTGAGGAAAGACTCAGATGTGCTTGTATCTCTTTCAGTGTTTCTGCAATGAGGTGAATTAATACTGAAATCTAAAGCATTGTTCACAGAAATAAATATCTTTTCATATGGTATTCATACTGAATTACTTGTGCTACATCAATTGCAATGGCTGCCATTGAATACAATTTGATATAGGTCTTACATATGAGAACAAGCAATTCAAATGTATATCAAAATAACTTTTGAAGATAAATAGGTCACATGGCAAAATTAAAACATAGAAATCTCTTTTTAACTATTCAAAATAGCATGGCTGCTTTTGAAGTCATTTAGAGGCCGACTGGTGTTTTGGAGACTTTTTTTTTTTTTTTAAACATTAATTCTGTTATTCTGTAAAATCCTCTGTTACTGGCTGCATTATCGGGGAAAAACAGGAAGAACTTTGACTCTTGGTTTAAAATATCAAAAGCTCTTTTATAGGTATAAATCACCAAGAGCCTTTTGTCAGGATCTTTTTAACTTTAATACACACATAGATGAATCTGAGCCAGGAAAGCACTTAAAATTGAAAACCGCAGTACACACATGCACGTGTACGCATGTGTGTACTGATCGTGCGTTTCTTTACTGTATGTGATTAGAATTCTGCGAGTAATATTAGTTCCAGGTTACCACTCTTTACAAAGAAATGCATTCATTACTAGAAATCGATCAAGCAAATAAAGATGCAAAGCTAAAAGTCTCAAAGTTAAACAAGAAATTGAAGTCAGTGGGAGAAAAGAAGGAAATAAGCATGGGTGGAAAAAACAACAACAATAAAAAACAAGGTTATGTGAGGGACAGTGTGTCTATAAAAAGAAGCGTACTGTGTAGGTTATCTATAAGGAACCACTTATCACAAGCAACCAGCTTCACACAGTGACTGATGGGCCTCTACAGACCATGAGTACCAGCACATTATCTGGTACACACAGAGCTTCTCTTTAAACACAAAGGCAGAAATATGAAGCATTGTTTCCTTGGTTGTCATTTGTTAAAAAAAAACATTCCTTTTATTTTTGGACTGGAATAAAAAGAGTGTTTACCGTTTCCGTGGCAGGAAATACACAAAGACAATGCTGACCAATATAAATTAACACTAAATTAGCCTAATTGAACCATTCATTTCTCACATGTAAAACATGCCCGATGTATAGCAGAGGGAGTAGGTCTTAAAATGCAAGAATGAAATCTTAAAACAAAAAAAACAAAAAAAGTAAATAAAAAATATTACTCACATTCCCTACTCTCCTTATCTATGGACCTTGCATAGATATATGTGAAGATATTCAGCACCTGTGAGTGTGCAGGCCTTTGTGTGATGCATATAAAGCATCATGCAATGTGTGAAAAATCTATTTGTCCCACTGTCAAGAAAATATTACTGCAGGTTTAACATCACATTGAGGGTAATGTAGATCTGAATGTCTTTTAGAGGTCAGACAGCCATTAAAATTCTCCTGTTAGACTGACTTTTACGAAAAACCTTTCTATTCCTTGCCCACTAGTCTCTGCGCTTTTGACAAATGCTGCTGGCTTCTTCCTGGAATGAAACCCAGAAGGTCAATGTAGAGGAAAAAAGAAGGAGAAGAAGGCAGCGAGACTGAGAAAATGGGGGGGGGGGG
>VUQI01047437.1:0-12970 GCA_015106735.1 Paratilapia polleni | reverse complement strand
GGAGTGGAGAAAGGGGGGGGGGGGGGGTCTTTTTTAAGTCTGATGACATACATCGTGAAAGCTGACAAAAAAATGCATGTTCATCTTTAAAAAGTTCCATACCAAAACAGGAATTCATGAAGCAGACATGCTTGCACCTCATTTTACTTCAGGCTTTCCTCTCCATCTCACAGTGTCATAGGCAAGCAGCAAGACAGGAGGAGGGGTAAATATCGCTAGGGTGCCGCTTTCTGTCCCGTTCTTCATTTATACACACAGTGCGATGTCAAAGCTGCTCTCACACTCAATAGTAAATGACAAATTTGGATAATGCACACATACTACCCTACCAACATAAATAGGAGACATGGGGCTTAACCAGAGCTAAATCCTAAGGCTTCTAGAGACCTGAGAGTGCGGATTACACCCCAGACGTCTTAAACAATGCACCCAAATGTGCATCCTTAAAAGCATGAAATCCTTGAAGCATCACAGCCGACTTGTCATTTACCATTAATATTCCAAGTAGCTTGTTCTTTGAGGGCCAGCATTGCACTTCTGTGGGCTGACGTTCCCCAAAACAAACACTTGCAAAGCCCTAAAGGAACCACCATTGTGGATGGCTATTTTTCTTGCTGTGGAATATTCTACGCGGGGATGTCATAACAAAGGAAACAATAAAAGAGGCCACGTTCCTGCACTGCATGGGGCATCCACAACTATAAATAGGAGGAAGGCTATGTAGAGACAGTAATGCTTTACCAAATAAAACAAACAAGAATTTTGTATTGATACTAAATGCACAAAACTACACAACAAAAGAAAGATTGGAAGCCTAAAAACCACTTCCTAAACATCACAACAGAATGACTTAATAAACTAAAAACATTGCTGGTTGGTACAGTAATGCAGCTATTCAAATACAGGGTCTCTGTTCTCTAGTGAACATCAGCTTTTCTTTAAAGGCCACTATTGCCATGGAGATTTTTATTTATTTTTTTTAAATTTACCCCCTTTCTTTGTCTTGCACATTTCTGACAGGAACCTGAGGTAAGGTATGGCAGGGCACAGGTCTTGGAGGTGTCACACTGTCACCCCAGCAGCGCCAGTACCTGTCCTCAGGGATGGCCCTGCAATGTCCAGCCTCATTGAATCAGCAGCAGCCACGGCCTGTGGGCTCTCTCGCTCAGGTGACATCTCCTATCTGCTCTTGCTCTATGATGTCCTAGCTGCTGAGGCTTTTAATACTCTTATGCTACTGCGTTAACTGGGCCCACACAAGGAAACACATATGCAGAAACACACAGTGTAAGAACATTAGTTCTAAATATGAGTAGCTTCAGTCATATGTAGACAGTCATTTAAGTGAAAGCAAACTACATTCACATCTAAAAATGTCAAGGAGGAGGCATTACACATTTTTTTAAGCCGAAGGCATCAGCAGATGAATTCGATAGGGCATGTCTAACACACATTGTATCATCATACTCCACTAATTAGGCATTCTTGTTATCAGTACTTTGGAAAGTTCAACAAAAATGATGGACATGTCCATTAAAAATGGATGGCAATGTTCAATATCTTGAATCGAGAAATTAATTTGATGTCGCAAATGGATTGATGTTCTGAGACTAACAGAATTACCATGCAATTTCATCTGTAAAACCTACGGCATACAGCTCTAGATATAATTGGAAAAAGTTCACAAAGAACTCAAGATGTCTAATTGCAGCTGTGTCAACTAATATAAAACATCACAAAAATCTTATGTCTGTCTATTTATGAGCTAATGTGTCAGCAAGCAGATTAGTGATGTTCTAGTGAGTCTTTAGAATTATGACTTCCTCATTAGTTTTTGCATTTCTTCCATTTATGTACATCAAACAAGTGCAGCAAAGGAGCAGATATGAATGGGGATCGATAAGTGCTTTTGGAGCATGAGAATTTTATGCTAGTAATTATGTGAGGACATAAATTATCAACATCACAACAGGGCCTCCAAAATTACTGAAACAAAGGAGCCAGATGAAACATAATGCATGTGTGCGCATTCAAGTCTCACTAAATTTCCAAGTGGTCAAGCCAGATGATGTATAATGGCAAACCCAAAAGTCTTAACCTCCATTTCATATGAGGGAGAAATGAGGCATACTGTCCCATTATTTTGCTATAAATCATTTTTTGTGGACGTCTGACAGCTTTTTATCAGATCTAACCTTTTCAAGCCTCCATTAAGAGTGCTAACATTTTCAACTCTGACACATTTGCAGTTTACGAATCGCACAGCTGATTTACTTTGGGAGGAGGGGAGCTGGCGTCTACGCTCATTGTCACACAGGCTGTCCATTGTGTTGGACTGGGTGGAATGGGGAAGGCAAAAAAGAGAAAGAACTGCAAAGTGACGAATGAGCTCTGAATTACACACATTCACATCCACATTTACACTTTTTAATTGGCTATAATACAGTAAAAAAGTATTTTGTTGCTTGTGGTAAAGCATTTTTTGATTTACCTTATTGCTTATTTTTTGGTACACGAATGCGGCAATGAGGGCAATTAGCTGCTTTAATGATCCTTCATAATCTGACAGGTTAACAATGAGTAAACGTCAGAGAAAAGATGCTGTAAGACTGCTAAACGAGCAAAGACCAGACAACCTCGATACAAAGAACAAGCATTACATCAATTTAAGGGGGACCGTAGCAGCCATTTTTTGTTGACATTGGTTTTATGACTGAGCTTGGATATGATTATAGTGTTAATGTTTTGACTGTTTTTTGCTCTCCTGACAATAAGGACCAATCACTGAACTATAGATCCATCGATTTATCCATCCATCAAGTATGAAAACTTCTCTAGTGTCTTTTGTCCTCCACTCTAAAAAAGCAGCCTTTACAAGGAGCTTCTCAGGCTGACAACTATAATTCACAGGGGCCACTTCAATGAAATGGTCAATATTTCTAATAAGCAAGAGCAAAAACCCAAATTTTTATTGCTACATAATTAAGGCAAATCCATCAACAATATTTTGAGTGCACAAATAATCAGGAAGTCAGCAAATAATTATCATCTTCATGGTCTTTGGATTAAAGTATGCAATCACCTAGACAGACAAATACATGAGCAGAATTTAAACTGCTGCTTGCAGAGTTATGGAAGGAACTTTGCCAACCGTAATTGATATAAGTACAGCATAATCAACTAGGGGCAGTTAAGGTGGTACCACATAAGAGTCCATATTTCATTACATGCTGTGTTTAACCTTATCCACTTCTCCTAAAACACACAAGAGGCTCATTATGTGTTTAATATTCACCAGCAGGTGAATAATTTTTATGCAACTCTGATAGTTGGGCGAGATGGATCACTCAATTATCTGAACATCCGTCAGAGCAGAGGGCTCACTGGCTCTGGAACGCCACCAGCTAAGATTGATGGCTGGAAGACACCAATAGCTGCTGCTTCACCATCTCATCCAGGCACTGGGCCTGAACACACCGTCTGATTCTGCGGAAGACTGTCTTTTCTCTCCATTTTTTTTTCTTTTTTTCTTGGGAGCATTGTAGGTGAAGCGTCATTACCCCTCACTCCACTGAAGAGGGGTTCATTATGGGGTTAGTGTGTTGGCAAGACTATTGTTTGGATGATAAATGCAGTTGGTGAGGGCTTTGGAGGGAAAATTAGTTATGTTTTTTTTCTATCCGTCTACAAAAACATGTCCCTACTCTGCAATGCTTGAGGGCAAATGAAGAACAATTAACACAGCACCGGGTAACCCAGCACAGTTAAAGCAAAGAAGGAATTCATGAAAAATAAGCAAATCACTGGAAATGTCAGTCAGGGGCAATGAAGTAATTACAAACACTGGTGTGCATTTCCAAGGGCAGTCAAAAAGGAAACCAATTTAGACTCTGAAATCTGACTGAGGAATGAAGAAATGGACAAACATCTCAAACATCAGCTCGTCAGGGCCCGTTCTATGAACTGAAACCAACTAATGAGCTAACGAGTTCTTGGACCAATACAGATTTACAGATACAAGAACATAATTTTTTTTTTAAAAGGGGAAAAAAAAGTCTCCAGGACCACATTTAACACGGGAAAAACAAAAAAAATACTAGCCTCGCTTTCGCAGCTGGTAATATCACTCTCTTTTCACCTTCTCTTAACAGGTTGTAGTTTGTGTCGCTTACAAACACACACAAACATGCGCATCAGCACATACACTCGTACCTCAGATGGTCATGTGTTTGGTCTAACAGAGAGATTAGAGCACATTTTAAAATGTCAGTAGTAAATGTCAATAAAAATTTACAAGGTGCTGAAAAAGGTAGGGTTTGACATTTTTTTTCTTTTTTGACACAGAATATTTGTCTGACTGGCTGCTGGCTGAGATGATATGATCTACTTTGTCAGTTCCTTAACAAGACTGGCCCAGTGAATATAAATGAAAACACCCATGGGCAAATATATAGGGCTCAGCGTAACACAAACTGCCCGTTCAAGCTGCAAGTATTCCAGAAAGAATTAAAAAAAAACAAAAAAAAAAAAAAACAACAACAACAAAAAGAAACCTTCCCTGAATCAAACCAAGTCAAAAACACTCTTGAGGAGGTGGGCATATCATTGTCAAAGTCTACACTCAAAAAAACGCCTTCATGACTGTAAATACAAAGGGTTTATAAGGAGCAAGGTATCTTGTTCTTGAGTGTAACCACTGGTTACACTCAAGAACAAGAAGACCAGATTAGACTTTGCTAGAAAACATCTAAAAGAGCCTGCACAGTTCTGTAGAAAATTCTTTGGACCGATAAAACCAAGATTAGCCAGAATGATGGGAAAAGAAACGTTTGGAGAAGGAGAGAAACAGCTCATGATCCAAAGCATACCACGTCATCTGTCAAACACGGCTGAGGCACTGTTATGGTATGGTCATGCATCGCTACCACTGGAACCAGGTCACTAGTGTTTATTGATAATGCAACTGATGAGAGAAGCAGCAGGATGAATTCTGAAGTGTACAGCGCTATACTCTCTGCTCAGATTCAGCTGATTGGATGGAGTTTCACAGTGCAAATAGATAATGATCCAGAGGATACTGCAAAAATAACCCAAGAGCTTCTCAAGGCAAAAAAATGGGATATACTTTAATGGCCAAGTCAGTCACCTGATGTCAACCCAGTAGGGTAAAACTGAAGGCAGAGAGACCCATAAACAAGCAGCAACTGGAGGTGGCTGCAGTAAAGCTCTGGCAGAACATCTAAAGGGAGGAAACACAGCATCTGGTGATGTCCATGGGTTCTAGACTTCATCCAGTCATTGACAGCATCCGAGTATGAAAAGCAATCCTTATTTTGAAAATCCTGTCAGTTTCTCTGAGTATTTTTGAGCCTCTGAAAATGAGGGACTACGTATAAAAATGGCTGTACTTCCTACGCAGTTGATGCAATACTTTTGTCAAGCCCCTTGAATCAAAGCTGAAAGTCTGCACTTCAATCATATCTTGATTAAAATCCACTGTGGTGGTGTACAGAGGCAAAACTGTGTCCTTGTCCAAATAGTTATGGACCTAACTGTATGAATACATGACAGCTCAATCTTGCTAAGCAAGTGTTGGGGTCTTGATACATAAAGAAATCTGTTCCTAATTGGGCTCTGCACACGTACCAATAAAACCAATACCAAAGACATGAGAGAACCCAATCATGCCTAGTTTCTGGACACAGCATTAGGGGACAGGAACCTGCTGGTACTTCAGCATCATGTCACAGCATGTCAGCTGGCCATCACTGCTAAAGGCTGAGATGTGGAGACCATCTGTAAAAGACCACCACTTGTGTGTGTGTGCTTGTGTCCTGACAAAAAGACTTCTCAAGTGTAAAACTATGCCTATATATCAGAGTGCAGTGCTAAATGTGCTAGCAGATTTTTTTTTCCTATCACAGTGAATGACACATTTATAGTAAATATTTTTGTTTGCACTTAATAAAGAATGATTGACCTGTTCAACTTATAATAAATTTAATGATCTTTGTTTTTAACAAAACAAAACAAAACAAAAAAATCTGTTCTCTCAAGAGACAATTTAATAGGTCAGTATGTTACACAGGTTTTTCACTTCTAGGATTCATTCAAAAATTTGTTTGCACACGCACACCTCTGTTCCGCCATAGTCAGGGCCTGTTCCTGTCCAAAAGTTCTCATGCCAACAGAGTCCAGGCATTAGTCACCCATTTCCTTGCTTCCCTTCCGACACAATGTGTTTACTCAACAAAACAATCAAGCTCACAGGCAGACCATTCAGGCTGTAAAAGTCTCAGAGAACAGAAGTGAATGTGGAAGTAGTGCAATGTACAGATGTACCATGTGGAATCCTGCGGTTCGAGTGGCCTTTGCCAGAGAGGAAGTGGTAAGCATTGTCGGACAGAGATATGAGTTGTTTTTATAAAACTGAGGATACCTGATCGTGGTTTGTGGTCAAAAAGGAGAAGCTATAAAGAATATGCAAACTGATAAACTAACACTTGCAACTTTATATGGCCAATTCAATTAAAGTAAATGAAAACAAAGAGGCAGGCTTACCTGTTCCAGTAGCTCCAAAACTGTTCATTGAGGTAGGTTTGATGGCTTTGATCATCTCCAAAAGAGGCTTTGCTCTCAATCCAGTGTACAATGTGTCCTTCCACAGCTTTTCATAAACAATAAAACACAGCAAATCTAAAACAACTGATGAGTTAGAGATTCCCCCCCCAATCATTTACAAAAAAACCCCAAAACATTAACATGATAACATTTTGACAATACATTTATTTTCAAGAAAAAAAAGGTGCCCCAGATTAGAGAGTAGTTAAATTTTTAATGTAAATACTAACCAACTGGAACCTCCAGGATGATATCAGGTGTTTTGTCGTAGCCCATAGTTCTCAGATGGTTTTCATCTACAGAAGATAAAGTTTGGGATTTTTTATTTGATTGTTGTTTTGCAAGAACCTTCTATATAATCATCAATCACTAGCTGCTGATACAATCACTTTCACAAGGATGCTGGTTACAAACCCCTCAACATGAGAAAAGCAGGAAAACAGCAGCAGAGGACAGCAAGTGGAGTTAAACCATTATCTACATCTGCCACGTATTTGCTGTCACTGCACAAAATACTCTAAACCCCAGTTACAGTACTGCTCTCTTTGACAGCGCTTTATAAAATATACAGAAAGAAGACAAGGTTGGCATTATAGCCTCTGCAAGCCTGACCCTTGCCTGCACAGGCTGTAGCCATTGTCCTTGACTTCTGGCGCGCTTCAGCCATTATCCCTCCAACACCTGATTTCTCCATTAAATCTCACTGACCAGGTCATTCAGTTCCAAGGGCCTGCCTCTTTGTCTCCAGCCAAGCTCAACTAATGGGGCATGGAAGAGAATTGTGGATAGATGGAGGGTGGTGGTTAGTGGTGGTGAGGAGGTAGCATCAGCCATGGATGAAGAAAGAGAGCTGAGAGAGGTCAGTGAGGCTGCCAGAGGACTGTGGTAGATATCCAGGATGTCGTAATGTAGGTGCAAGTGTGTGTGTGTGTGTAAGGATGGGAACCTCTCTACACACCCACTGGGCTGTTGACATTCTCATGCAGCTCTGATCGCCTTTTTAGATCAGCTTTGATTAAAATTAATGGCCCATTCCTGCTGTTGGGTAGCTTATTTCCAATCCATTTATCAGATGGGGTGAGGCTGCTTCAGTGGCCCTCGTGCCCCTCGAACTCTGACAGCTTTAGAACAGTCTTCTGTACAGCCCTGAAGAAAGGTCAGCACTCCATGTCCAAATAAATGATATGGTCTTAATGACAGTGGGAATGATTCTTATTCTTCATCACTCATCTGACCTAGGAGATGCTGATGGGATGGGGGTGATATGAGAAAGGGAGGGTCCTATAATTTCATACCTGGACATTCCATCTCAATTTAATATCATCTGAATAGGGCAATAGCATCAGAAAAGTAGATGATATTCAAAGAGCAATCTGTTATTATAAAATGTATGCATCTAAATTAGTAAAAACTTACAACCACCCATAAAAAGTTTATTTTTCTGTAAACATCGAATCCCCCAAAACACCTTTATGCATAGAAACAAATACAAGAAGTTTTTGTAGTCAAAGATGTCCCTACGGTGACAAATATGATATTCCTACTTATGTTCAGCTTTTATGCTTGTGCATTAACATTGAATAGGGGATAATATCCACTGCATCAGTCATATCTCCTAATTTTCCTTTACAATGGTTATGAAAAGGATGCATTTGATGCATCTCCATTTTCATTTAAAAATGTGATGAGAAGGTAAAGAGATGGCTTACCCAGAAAGGAAAGGTTCTTCTCCTTCAGTTTTTCCCGGAGCAGTACTTCATGCTCATGGCCTATGGCACTGAGAATAGAGTCAAGGATTCCAAGAGTAGTATTTCAATGCACCAAAATGTTTCTGTACAAGGGATTCATCAGGACCAATAATATATAATTAAATTACAAGCTCTAAAACAGTGTTTATGTGAACATAAAAAATAACCCACAAAGATTCTACTACAATACATTTTACCTTCAAAGTTAAAATTCTTTGGAAACCAGAAAGTACAGTGCACAGGTTATACAAGCTCAACTGTGCATGCATTTAGCATCAGTTACAGTTAAGAATCTGCTTTTCTCCATTATTGGTTTACAATGCAAAGCGAAAACCACTTCTCTTCATGTACAGTAAAGTATAATCAGAGTTTCGGGTCAAGTTAAATCTACTTTCACAACAAATCTCTGAAGTGCATTATCTAAATGAGAAAGATAAAACAAATGCCAAATTTGACAAAATGCACAGAGTGCATGGATGAGATGCTCTGCCTATTATTTCAAAATATTTGAAGAAAAAATACTTTTAGAATAAATGCCATACTGAATTAGGATGCAAAATGCCTGAAAATACAAAAAAGAAATTATGATGGTTTTCTTTTTGCAAGAGAAAGAAAGAAGTTCTTATAAATACCCTCTACAAACACTAAAACAGCCAAAAAGGTTTCTAATTAATACATATATACTATAATTGGCATACATGGATAAAGAACAGTTGAGCTAATGTATGGGTGACTTCTTTGTAAGCACATAGCAGTGGGGCGGTTATCATGAACTCTCTGTGGCAGAGTAACTGATTTTAAGTTGACACAGAGAGGACTGCCACAGAATGTTAAAAAAAAGGGGATGTGGAGGAGGGTAGGATGGGACAAGGTTGACTGGTTATGAACAGAACAACACAGCCCCACCACGGGCAAGAAAGCCTGGACAGACACAATAACATATGGACGTACACGTGTACACCAATTCAAATAATTCTCCTCCCCTTGAAAATAGCTGATCTGTTACCCAGCCGGTTGCCCCTAAAAAAGCCTGAGCTCCATTTTGCCCCTTTAGCCAAGGTCCTACTAGATGATTTGTAGTCGGGGAAGGTATGTTGGAAGAGTAATAAGGCAGACAAATTAATTTATTATAAATAAGTAAACAAATAATAAATTATTACCTTAAGTTGGACAGATGTACCTGAAACTCTTTGTGGTGAAGATCTGGATAAAATGATCATAACTAAATACTACTGAATTAAAAAGTAATTAAAAACCTGCATGCAAGAGTATTAGCTCTTGTCTTTAGTTCCAAAAGGCTTTTGAATTATATTTCTTTACTTGTATCATAGAACATTGGGTCTGATTCGCAGCACGCACATGGAGATGCATTTAGATCAGCCTATCCTCTCCTCCTCCTCTTCCCTCCATCGCCTCCCAGCCCCTGTATGGATGATAGTGGAATGGCAGGCAGGATGAAACACTTCCTCTGTGAAGCAGAACTTTTATGTCAGGTGAAGCCAGACACATCTCATCCCTTCAATAGCTCCTCGTCAATTTCAGGCTTAAAATTTTATGGGATAGGATACTGTTTGATGAAGTCTACCAGCGGTCCATAACAGCAGTCATTTATTGTGCACTGAAAAGAGGGGGAAGAAATATTATGGCGTGCCAAAAGGGTGGGTGGGTGTAAGGGAGGCGAGGGAAGCCCATACACTGCTGGAAAAAGGAGAAAACACAGGAGATGCTGGCAGACTGGCAGGCATGACCGCGGGCTCTCACGTGACCTCATCAGCAAACATGAGCGGCTGATGCCGTCTGTCAGCCAGGTGTGGAGTAACATTTAAAAACTCACTGTGCACAAGCAGTTGATGTGTTACATGGTAAATGGTGGTGCAACAAACATCTCAAAATGATAATATTTCATTTAAATAAATAAAAATGCATCTCCTAATCCATCAAATCAAACAGTTTAAATGGTTTCCTGTAATATGTCAATAAATTGCAAAGTTTAAAACCCTTACTTGGTAGATATTATTGCCCAAAATTTGGTCTGGAATTAAAGATGGTTCCTTCAGCATGCTGCTGAGGACTGTTTTAGAGGCTGAGAATGAGACAGAAAGACAAGAGAGGGAGAAAAAAAAAATAATGTAAATCATCACTATGTAATTTTATTTAAGAAAACGTCTAATTGCTGCATTTAATGGAAAGCAACACGGTCAGTATTACAACAATGAGTAAAAATATTGAGCCCAAAAACAGCCTGGACATTTTCTAATTCACTTTCCCCAATGTTAGTGCAGTATTTCTGCACTAGTCCATTAGATGGCTGCTTGGTGTCTATACAGATTTTCTATAGATAAATGTTTCAGTCCAGAGCACAGGCGCTTCATGTAGTTTATCTATGTTATGAACGCTGACTATTCTGCATCTCTCATCCCTATTCTTGCTCTACTAACATTATAAATCAGAAAGGGAAGCCTCGAATTGACTCGCTGTTACTGCAACAGCAAAAAATTCCTTAAATCATTTCTTAAAAAGATTTGGATTAAATGGATTGTATCACTGTGTGATGAAATGGTTGAGGCACACCATTTTAGTGATATATATATATATACACATGCCCCTGACAGACTTGGAGCATTAGAGACAATACATGGAATGTTTCTATTCACATTTCAGGCATGGATGATGCCTGCACCAACACTGCAGAAGTTCTCAAGCGCATCTAGAAAACTGCACACAGTATATATCTGTTATAGACAAGACAGATTACTTGAAGATTTATAAAAATAGATAAAAAAAAAAAAAAGAAGTTAAAAGCCCCTAAATTAATCAATGGATTGCCAACTGGATCATTAGGCCTCTGTTAAATAAATTTCATTAACAGAAAGACAGACTGTTCTTTTCCGTGCTCTCATCTCCTATACGCTTAAGAAAACTACCACAGATAGGACAGCCATTGATGTGATCCCACATCTACCTTAAGATCAAATAAAACATAGGGAGGTGGAAGAAGAACAAAGCCCATTTAGCACCTCCTTGTTTCTTCTGTTTCTTTGTCTCTATCTTTTTCTGCCATGGCTTTTTTTTGCAACATGCTTTCTGTTTTAGTCTCAGCCACGGTGCTCCCCCAGCCCACCCCATAACCCCACACTCCCTCTTAGAGCTGCAAGGCACAGGGCAGTGCTTTATTTCTCTGCTCATTTTTCTCAGAGATTGGTACCTTCACACGCAGATCCATACCATGCTCCTGTGCAATGCAGGCGGCGGTGAAGAAAGAGGGTTATATTTTCCCCTTGAGTTAGGACACCTCATGACAAATGATAATGGATAATCAATAAAGTGGGAAATATGAGGCAGCAAACTTTATGAAGCCAGGAGACATATTACTCCCCAACAACACTGGTTTCCCTTAACAAAGTCACTACTCGACTGTGCCTAATAATCTGAAGGAAAATCAAAGGACCTGCAACCACATCAGCAATATTGGCAACTTATTCCACTTTAATGGCATTTTGATTGATTTTTTCCCTCTTCCTAATGGTCTTTTTATAGATTTGACGCTGCTTCTGCAAAACAGTAGTGTGTAATAAACCTCCCTGAAGGCAAACGTTAGCTATTAAAGCTCTTGTCTTACTAGCACTCATAATTGGAGGTTGACCACCACCACATTTTGGTCTCTCACATAACACACACTTCTAGGACAAGAATTCTCTCTCCCCTGTCTCTCAAGCTCTTTGATATTTTTGGTAGATGGCCATAATAAGTGCCAGGATCTCTTCTTGTGCTCTTTTTGAGGGATGGGGTTAAAAATAGTCATAAAGAGGTGACCTTGGCGCTGACATTGTGGAATTTCAGCCAAGCATTGACCTGATGAAAATGGAAGGCCAGGCTGCTAATAAATCAGGATGCTTTTAAAATGAGTTTACCCTAATGCTCATTCATCACGGGCTGTAATGCCATTTGCAGGCCCAGGATTCGCTGCTGTGCACAAACACAGCAGTAAATAACAACAGGGCCCTTGCATCCTTCGCATCGTTGCAGCCTCCAACATCAGCATACATTTATTAAAGACGCCCCCGCCTTGCACGGCAGCACACCTCTATAACACCCTGAGCTCCTTTCTGCTACACACACACACACACACACACACACACACACACACGCACACGCACAAGCTATGCTCTTTAAATACACGCACTCAAAGCACATACAGAGGCACACATAAAAATGCGTGCAGAAAAATAAAAAGCACAATCTGAAGAACACTAGACACAGAGAACAAAGCCCTGCAGCACAACTTTGCACCTTGTAAACATTCACCAAATTTACTGTAATTGTCCCATGTTGGTATAAATTCTGACTAAGGCGCCATATCACACCGTCAACATCTGAACAAAAAGAACAGAGAAGAGGAGAATAATAGATGTGAAACGCTACACCTCCATAGGGATTTGCTAAAGAAAACAACCAGTGTAAACAAATCACAAGCCTGTTTTCATATGCAACTCCAAAACAAGATAAACTATATAAGGCAAGGTAACAACAACAGAACCTTGGCACGTTTTCTCATTGCTTACTTGTTTCATTTGTAACTACCGGGACTCTTCTTTTCTCCA
>VUQI01047433.1:7298-23563 GCA_015106735.1 Paratilapia polleni | reverse complement strand
GCTGCTGCCATGGAAACCCATTCCATGAAGCTCTCTACGCACTGTTCTTGAGCTAATCTGAAGGCCACATGAAGTTTGGAGGTCTGTAGCTATTGACTCTGCAGAAAGGATACACAGCTGAAACTATTCAGGGATGACAAGACAAGGGAAATAAAGCTAAACTGAATACAAAACACAGAGAACAATAGTTTCCAAAATAAAACAGGAATACTAAACATCAAACACAGAAACGGAGACTTGACCGACATGGGGAACACGGGAGGGCAGGAAAAACTGAAACACAGAGAATAAACTATGACAAGGAGCAATAATAACTAATTACATGGGGAAAGAATAAAGAATACAAAACTCAAAATGACCAGAGAATATAAATATAATGGAGCCACCCAGGAAATATTAAACAATAACAGAAATTTAGAGTCAAAACTCAAAACATGCTGGGTTCAAACCCAGGGCTGTGACAACAAGACTGTTTATGAGATTTGAATGTAAGTTTTTCTCATATCCAGATGCCAAGAATATGATTAACTCTGAAACTTTCTCTATATTGGAACATTGAGCAGTGGGAATTACAATGCTCTATCACCTCTGGCGCTGGATGACAACATGAACTTAGTTTTATCTGCATTCAGTTCAAGTTTGAGATCATTTAAGCATGGAGAATATTGAAAGATTGTTGCAGGTTTTCAGTGGCTAGAGGAGCAGAATCAGCAATAAAATACAATATGGCATCATCTGGATATAAATGTACAGAACAGTTAAAACGGGACAACTGCCAAAAAAGAAGAGGACCAAAAACCGAGCCTTGTGGAACACCTTTAGTTATCGGTAAGTCTCCGAACTGATAATTTCCAAGTGTGCAATTATTTCAACTCCAAACAAGATGATTTTTTAAAGTAAATAACAAATAATCAGCTGGGTCAAACCCTTCTAGATGTCCATGAAATTATTAATGTTAGTTCATATCACATGTAGTGGCGATACCGTTCAGAACCAAATCAGTGGCAGAAACCACAAATTCCTTCTACAAGCAAGTCCTGCCACTCAGCAGCCATCTTGCTAATGCCTCTGAGCAGTTATTTGGGAAGTTATTAAATCAGCTTTAATTGTAATTGTAGTACAGGATCCACAAGTGCCCTGTCCCTCCTATAATGTCTCTGGAAACAGCATAGGCTGGAATCTGGATTGGTATGGACTTTTTGTATTAAGAAAGTCTTTAAGGTGACCATTGGTGACTGTAGAGTCTTAGCTAAACAGGACAATTTGGAAATTGGTCTTTTGGTATCTGGATCCTTTTTTTCTCTTCCCAACATGAGCAGTTTTCCCAATTTTAGGAACAACACCAGTAGAGAGAGAGGACGGTTGGATATGAGTTATTTGCTGAGCAAAGTGCTTGTAAAAGAATCTAGTGGCTGTAATCAATAATGTAAGAGAAACTTATCACTGTAATCAGTACAGTTAAGGTATCTGGTGCCTCTAATCAATCATAGACACTCTGAATCATGAAAGCACAAAGCACAGATTACTGCTCGTTCATCTGTCACTTTAATTTCCTTCACAGCTTTTTAAAAAGGCAAACATGCAGTAAAAAGCTGGTGTGTTGTTTGTGTCTTCAGTTTGTTTGTTTGTTTGTTTGTTGTGTTCCTGACGCTCTCATCGGGCCCATTAATGAGGACCGTGATTTAAGCTTTTCATTGTGTGTCTGCAGCTCCAGAACAAACTGCAGTAATTAGATTTCTGTCTTTGTGTCAGGAGAGAGAGAAACGCTGCTCGAGGCCGTCTGCTTCCCTCTCGGCCTCCTACTGTTCTCCCATCTGCTTCTGCTTCTGCAAGAACATTAACGTTACATCAACATCACCTGATAATGCTCCATCGATCCATCAGCCTCTGCGGACTGCAAATTCTCATCTAACTCAATAAGGAGTGCAGATGTTTTCAAAGCCAAAATCATCAAAATCACCTGTGCTCAAAATCTGAACCCTAATCTGCTTATCTTTTATTTAGTTGTCTTTTTAAACAAACTCTGAAAACATTCAAACATTTTGCTACGTTTTGTCGTCACATTTAAGGTCACAAGCCCAAAGGACGGGGAGCCAGCGGTTCAGTCAATGTGAAAACTGAAATTTATTGGTTGTAAAGTCACGCTAATTGTCCCCCAGTTAGAAACAAAAAGGACAATTTGTGTCCATGTACACAAAAAAACAGATTAATTTCATCACTTTTTCCTCAGTTTGATGCCCATGAGATGGGGCTGGTCTGCTTTCAGGTTCATCCGGGGATTGGACCACCAAGGTGTCCACCTTTGACTACAACCCGATCCACAAAGCATTGCATCCCTGCAGTGCCTCCAGCAGGTGGTGGACCCATAGGAGGGTGGAAACACAATTGGTTTCAAGTATACTTGGCCTGGACTCTCAATTTGTTTGTGGAGACCAAACCAGGTGCAGATTGACCCCAGCATGACTCCTGGGATCACTCAGGCACACTCCAAAATGATAAGGTAGAGATTTAGCTGAGGTGTTTCAGACATCTGGCCAGGATGTGTCCTGGGGCAGACCCAGGACATGCTGCAGTGACTGTTGTTCTCAGCTGGCTTGGGAACATCTTTGCTTGGATTGCTGCTGGGTGAAAGGAAACTGAGCAATGCTGGGCTGGTTGAAATGCCCCTACAGAGGTGATTTGTGATAACGACACAGCAGAACTGGCTCAGGTACACTGGTGTGATTCAGGGTCCAGACAAACGCTGCCAGCTGTGGCTGACTTTCAGATTTGGCAGCCGAACACAGGCCACAGCTGGTTGTCCTACCGTATCAAGTGCTGGCTGACAGATGAACATTAGCCCTGCAGGCAGAGTCTGGCTCATTTAGACAAACAATACCATAGTTCAAGACAGATAGTTTGAGAAGCAGCAGGAAGCTCAGTGCTTCATTTGAAATATAATAAATTACTCTGATTGTTAGGGAGGCCTGGGGTGCTAACGGCCTAAGATATTTAGTTAGGCGCTCATAGGAACACTTATGGCACTGAAATGGCTTCACCGGCATCACTTAAGTGCTGCTAAAAGCAGTCACAATAACCAGTGTTAGCAAAGAACTGAAATCAATACATACAAATGATGACTGTCCGCGATCCACCAGGAGAGGGGGCATCAGGATCATCCGGATCAGATCCATCTGTAATGAAACAGCAGCCGTCCTCCGACCTGCTTCAGGGGGAGATTTGTTCATCGCTCTCCTCTGATATTGATCACGCCGCCTGAGACCAAACACTGAAACAGCATCCATAAATTCACTCTGTTTGTTTTTTGTGGGCTCGGTCCTTCCAGAGGAGGCTGAGGGAAGCCCTGCGTTATCGATCAGACACCTGAGCGTCCCGGAGGGGTCGAAGGGAGAGTCTGCTGAACGCAGCCGTCGTGTAATTCAAGCCAGCAGACAGACTTTGACCTTCAGGAGGGTCGAAGGACGCTCTCTGTGTCCTCACGCCTTTTAGTGTCTCGTATTTTAACTTCAGGTTTTTTCAGTCTTTAAAAAGAGATTCTGAATACATTCAAACATTTCGAGTGCTAATTCGTACACATTTCCGGGACAGAAAGTGGAACACTGATTAAAGCCTGGTTCAATTTTGTTCTTTCATTCTGAGAACAAGAAAATACTCAAAAGCCAGAAAAAACATCAAATTTCACCTTGTTTATAGGAATAAAATGTTGGTTCATTTTAGCTCTCACTGATGTATGAACAAAGTTGGAGCCTCATGAGACTCATCCTAGAGTTGTCTGGTCAAAATTCACATGTTGGTTTAGCTCAGTGGTTGAGCAGGTGACCATATGCTGCAGCAGCCTGGGTTTGATTCTGACCTGAGGCCTTTTGCTGCATGATTTCCCCTGTTCTGTCTCCTCTTCACTGAACTATCTAATAAAGGTGAGAAAAGCTGTTATTAAGATCTTCTGTTAGAGGGCTAGAAAAGTGGCCTTTATGAGTGTATACAGGAGCCATAATACTGATAAGAATATTTATTGGTCCCTGCAGGGGAACTCATTCTCTGCATTTAACCCACCTTACATGTTAGGAGCAGTGTGCAGCGCCTGGAGACCAAGTCCCGATGTTCGCCAGCGCCTCGGTCAAGGGCACAGCTACAGGAGAATTAACCTGGCAGGTTTCTGATTACAGCTTTTCTGCATGCAAATTCCACACAGAAGGACCCTGCTGGGTTCAAACCCACTCAGTCACTATGCATCACTGTGTAAGCTATGCCGCTGGGTAGTCAAGTCCAGTGGTTCCCAATCTATGGCTCAGATAAATCTGAAGGCACGTGAGACGATTAATGGGAAGTCAAACCAAAAATACTAAGAGCCGCCAATTTAATCTTTTACAGTTTGTTTTAATTTAAGGACTCTCAGTTCCAAAATGTCGTCACATTTTATCTCAGAATGTTTACATCTTTGTTTTTCTCATTAAAGATAAATCATCTTGTTGGGAAGCAAACTGTTTTCAAGGTGGACCAGTTTTGGTTTGTTTTCATTTTTCAACCAACACGTCTGACTGTGTGATAATCCCGTTCTAATTCAACACCTTCAACTTGAATGTTTTTGTTTGTAGGAAAAATGGGAGCTTTCTTGCTTTGCAGAAGTTACCAGAATACTGTGTGCCTTGTTTCTTGGAGGAGAGTTTTCATTTGAAAGTCCAGCAGCAGATAAATGCAGTGTAACATCAGTGAAATGAAGTTTAAAGTGGCCTAAAATGGAAATAGTCAAGTAAGAAGATGCTGGGCTGTCCAAGTTCTTCCACATCTAACTGGAAAAATGATTTCTGTATGGAGCTGAAACAGGAACAGGAAGCTGGTGGGGCACTTTGATCCAAAATAAGTGAATGTAGGAGCATTGGGTTTTATTTTATCCCAAAACATCACAAAAAATATTAATAAGCTGTCTTAAGGACCAGTTGAGCCCATCAGAGAGGTCAACTAAACAGAATGCTACTCAAAAATTCTGCTTAATGCAACAAAAAATCAACAAACTGACCTCACCAAACCAAACCCGTGTACCAGCTGACCCAACAAGAAAGGGGAAAATCACAGGGACAAAGACTAAAGTCAATACAAAGAAATCCCATTCCCCCCATTCTACCACAGCAGATGGTTTGGTTCACCAGTGAGTTCTCTGTACTTGAACCAGCTCTGCTCTCAGTCTCCTCATTAGGCCCCTGTCACAAAGGCCTAAAGCCCGGTCAGTGACCCCCTGGTAACCACAGGTCGCCAGGGAAAAATGTGTATCTGATGACTGGTTGGTTGTGGAAAGCTGCTTGGTGTCACTAGGTGAAATTGGTAGCAAACAGGTGTACAGTGCTGCACCAAAAACCTCCTTTTGATTGCTTTGGTTGCTAACAGATTGCTGCGGTTGCCTGTAATTTGTATGGTTTGCCAACTTGTCTCCAAACACTCACCAACTACTCACTCAGCAGTTGTGAAACTGTGAAGAGTGCAACGCAGTGAAACTGCACATTTTTCCCTAGCGACCGGAGGTTGCCAGGGGTCACCGACCAGTCTCTAGGGCTGTGTGACTGAGGCATTAGCTCAACCATGAAGGACTAGAGCAGCAGACAGGTACGCCAAAGGACAGAGGGGAAAGTAACTTTGTAAGTAAACTAATCAAAATCAATAACAGACCAAAGTAAACCAAATGTGTGCACCATCCTTTAGGGCACAGCATAGTGTCATAAAATGTAACTAAACTAACTGATTTTTTTTTTTTTGGGTGCAACAAACTTAAAGCTGAGAGTGTGAAACCATGAGCCTGCATGTCTGATTTGCGTTACATGTAGAGAGTGGATACATGTTTGTTGTTTCAGTTGTGTGGGTGTCAGTTCAGCCATCACAGGCCCAAACCAGGAAGAACACACAGGTGTCCACAGACTTTTGGTCAGATAGTTTAAGAATCCATTCTGAGTGTTCACATATGAATCTGAAGAAGGGACGAAAAGAAAGCCTGAAAGAGAGATGACGATGATGAGGGTCTGTTGTCAGAGAGATGGATGAAGATGTACTGACGATGAAACGGAGAGAATGATGAAGAGAGACAAACTGGTTTTACAGCCGGCTGTAAATCTCTCCATTATGTCGCCCTTTAACGTGTGGTAAAATTTATAGGAGGCGGAGGAGCAGGAGGAGGAGGAGAGTGTAAGACGGCTGGATGCCCAGTAAATCCTAAATCACTCATTATTCTATACTTAGTTTTTGTTATGTTTTGACGCAGTGGACGATCTAATTCATTTGCCTCACTGCTGAGTGAAAGGACATGATGTAAAATATAAAATGTAACACACATTAAAGGCTCATTTCAACCGTCACCTGTTCCATCCTCACATCTTCTCTTCAGCTTCTGTCCAAACAAAGTTTTGAGGACTAACTTTAAGCATGATGAGTCATTTTTATATTATCCCTTTAACATTTAACCCCTTAACACAAGAAAATATCATGTTATATGTGTCTGAGTCACATCTATTGAAATCACAAAGCCTAATGAGTCAAATGATGCAAACCTTTTTAAGACTCCAGAGCGGTGTACTGTGAGGTGAGATTAATGGGTTGGTGAGGTATACTGCCTAAAGGCAGTCACCAAATGAAGCCGAGCTGTAAAGTTACAGCACCTGAGGGTTGACGGGACACTGGAGCCTATCCTAGCTGTCACTGGGCAGGAGGCAGGTACACCTTGGACAAGTCCCCACAGAAAGGCCCCAGATGACCAGGATGTTTGAACCAGGAGCCTTCTTTCTATGAGGCAATGGGTAGTTAAACGTGTCTTTGGAAGGGCCCCAAAGACTTTTTCCTTAAGGCTCTGGATGTCATAGGGCTGCAACATTGTGTGAAGTTCTGCAGTGATGCCTCTGGATTGGCAAACCAGGGTGGTTGTTCCCCTTTTTAAGAAGGGGAACCACTCCATCTTCAAGGGAATCACACTCCTGAACCTCCCTGGGAAGGTCTGTGTCAGGGCACCAGAGATGAGTCCACCCTTTCGTCAAACCTCAGATTCAGAAAGAAGCATATCGTTTTCATTGTGTTCTTGGAGCTCTGAACCAATTTTTACGCACTTAGGGACACTCTAGGACATGTTGGACTTTGTCTGACCAGTCTATATTCTTATGGACATGAAGAAAGCATCCCTCGGTGTCTCAAGAGGTGCTACAGGAGTTTGGGGTATAGGGCTCCTTGTTATGGGATATTTGTTCAGGCAGTTTGACAGCAATAAATCAGACGCGGTCCGGGTAGGTGTTGGACTCCCCACGGCTGCCCTTTGTACTGATTCTGTTCATAACTTTTAATTTTTAGGAGCAGCTAAGCTGCAAAAGGTGTCTGGTTCAGCGGACATGGGATCTCATCTTTGCTTTTTGCAGATGATGTGGTTCTGTTGGCTTCATCAAGGGACTGGGGTGGTTTGCAGCCAAGGGATGAGAACAGGCACCTCCAAGTCTGAGACCTTGGTTCTCAGCTGGATATGGGTGGAGTGCCCACTCCATGCTGGGGAGGAGTTTGTGCCCCAAGTGAAGGAGTTCAAGTATCTCAGGGTCATGTTCATGAGTGAGGGCAGAGTGTAGCAGGAGACTGATAGATGGATTGGCGCAGCATCTGCAGTGATGTGGATGCTGTAACGGCCTGTTGTGGTGAAGCGAGAGCTGAGTGTGATACCGGTGGCTCCTATGACCACCTGTGGATACAAGCAACAGAAATGAGCTTCCTGTGGAGGGTGTCTGGGCTCAGACTTAGAGGTGAGGATGCAGGATGGTGAGTGAATTAGGGGTCCATTTTGTCAAATATCACATCAAAGACCCCCCTTTTTATGTGGGTGCACTGAGAGCCTGAAGCAGAAAGCCTGAGTTAACAGAGAAAGCTGATGACCATTGTCATGATACCCGTCGTCTCTGACTGGGGTTTCAGATTTTGAGCCAGCTAACACAAAGAAAGCCTGATTTTGTTAAACTTGCTTTGTGGCACACACCTCTCTTTCCACCAGAAACAAACCTGAACTTGTCCTATTTTCCACGAATGTGAAGGATTTACTGAAGTTGCAGTTGTTGTTGTTGTTGCTTTGTTTACTGGGGGAGGAGTCATGACTGAATCTTGAATCACAGCCACTTTACCTCTCTAAATCTCATTTTCTCTTTTTCACATATCTCTTTTTCTCTTTGAATATACTCTCTCTTACTCACTCTTCTCTCTTCATTTCATTCCTTTTATTACCCAGAAAACCTTTTTTCTTTACTTTCTATTTCTCAGCGTCATCTTTAGTCCTTTTTCTTCCTTCTCTTTCCTCCCTCCTTTACAACTTTCTCTCTCTCTCTCTGTCCTGCACTTAATTGACATTCAGCTTGTGTTTCGGGTAAATTGAATGTCTCTGTCCATTACACTGAGTGTCAAGGAGCGACTTGACGAGGCGACAAACCAATTACAGCTCACAGACGAGCTGTGAGACGTCTGTCTGCCTGTCTGCCTGCCTCTTTATTTACACGTTAACGTTTGTAAAAATGATCCTCATTCAGTTTTAATTACCAGTTTATTGAAATGAAATGAAAAACAGAAGAAAAACACTGAGGCGAGGAGGAGGAGGAGCTGAGCGGGATGAAGTCAGTTTGAGAAAAATGATGAGAAGCATAAAAAAGATGGAGGAGGAGGAGGAGGGTAGAATGAAAGGATAATTGGAAGTGATCTAACTGCTGACCAAGCGATTCAGAGACAGCAGGAGATGTAATGAGATTACAGTCGTCTGAATGCAGAGTTCAGAAGTGTGAAAATCAGATCTGCTGGGAGGACTCTGCATTGTGAAGCCTCAATTTTAGGATTTTGGCTGCAGCCGTGTTGGATTTTTTAGAGCAGGAAGTGACCATATTTGGACAAGAGGATGGAGTGCTAAGTTATCAGCTAATGCTAGCTTGCTTTGTTAGCAAGCTGCATCCATAGACCATATGGGAGAATCCCACAGACACAGATACCTGCTAATTAGTGCTCAATAACATCCGTTCCTCAGCCAGGTCATTCCACAGCCGAGGAGCCCTAAAAGCAAACGCTCAAATGCCTTTTGTTTTTAAGCGTGAGATGGGAACAGGTAACAGGTAACAGGTTTCTGCCTGAGGACCTCAGGCTACACACTGGTTGATACAGGAACAGCAGTTCTAGTATATATTCTGGGGCCAGGCCATGAAGGGCTGCAAACGTAATAAGTAAAATCTTAAAATCAGTTCTAAAAGTAATGGGCAGCCAGTGTAGAGTCATTAAGACTGAAGTAATATGTTCTCTTTTGCTGGTTCTTGTAAGAAGTCTTGCTGCTGCATTTTGTACAATCTAAAGTCTATTTGTTGATTTCTGATTGATACCTGTTAAAAGACCATTACAATAATCTAACCCAGATGAAATAAAGGAATAAATGAGGAGGAGGACTAGAGGACTTGATGCTTAGATGCAGCTTGTCTGAACCAATGATGAGAATTTCTGTTTTATCTGAGTTTAATTTAAAAATTTTTTACACACATCCATTTCTTAATATCAGTTAGACAGTTTGTAAGGTTGGAGAGGTTTGTTGAATCAGTGGATTTTACTGGGAGATAGAGCTGTGTGTCATCAGCGTAACAGTGGAATGAAATGTTATTTCTCTGTATAATGTGGCCCAGAGGTAGGATACATGACGAAAAAAGGATAGGTCCCAGTATAGACCCCCGAGGGACTCCACAATTTAGTACAGAGTAAGGAGAGCTGTGGTCACCAATGGAAACAAAATTTTTCAATTGGTCAGATATGACATAAACCACTGCAGAGCTGTCCCAGATACAGTGGTGTGAAAAAGTGTTTGCCCCCTTCCTGATTTCTTATTTTTTTTGCATGTTTGTCACACTTAAATGTTTCAGATCATCAAACATGTATAAATAAGAAACCAGGAAGCGGGCAAACACTTTTTCACACCACTGTACACCAACCCAGTGCTGCAGCCTCTTGATCAAAATGTTATGGTCTACAGTATCAAACGCTGCACTTAGGTCAAGTATCACAAGAACAGAACATTCACCAGTATCAGCAGCTCTTAAAGTATCATTAGTTACCCTAATAAGCACAGTCTCAGTACTGTGATGCTGTCTAAAACCGGAGAGAAATTTTTCAAAGATGCTGTTCTGAAGTTTTAGACAGTCTTTTTCTAAGGTTTTGCTATAAAAGGTAACTTTGAGATTGGTCTGTAATTGTTGTAGTCAGAAAGATTGAGGCCAGATTTTTTTCATGAGTGGTTGTATACAGGCTGTCTTTAAGTATTCTGGGACACAGCCAGAGGACAGAGAACTGTTAATTAATTAGTACAATTAACCGCACAGCAGCCATATTATTGGTCAGATAATTGCATTAAAAATGCTCCAAAAGGCTCCAACAGCACAAACACGGTCCAGAGGTCCAGTTCAGGGACTCCAATTAGCTGAGGTGAAGCCTAGCAGACAGCTAGCAGCTACAGCTGCCTGTGTCACCATCCACCTGTCAGTCAAAGAGGCCACGCCCCTAATAATGCAAACTTTAAGCCTTAATACAATTTAAACAGGAGATTTTTATTATATATTAAAAAATCACCCTAGTTTCACTTTTATATCTGTTTCAAAATGGTGAATAATTTCTATACAAACAGTATAAAAGGAGAAGAAAAGAGGACCTGGGATTGATCCGTGAGGAGCTCCCAACCTTATTTTAAATGACAAAGACACAAAATCAGTGAACACTTGATTCCTTTTTTAAATATTTTCTCATAATCTACTGGAAAATACCAGTAGATTGCAAATGCTTTCAGCTGCTGCAGCTGCAGACGAAGAAACAGGAACCACAGCATCCTGGAGCTAAAGGTACCTCATTTGTCCAAAAACAAAAAAACTGTATAGTGATGCATCTTTTTGCAGTAACCACTTTAGACTGTGATCAGTGCTGGCATTTGGGTTTGGTAGGCAGTGAAGGGGTGGTCCTCAGGAACTTTGGGAGAATTCCTGGTCATGTGATTAACTGTTAGCTTGGGTTCTGGTTATAAACAAAATGGGCCAATTACAGCTGTGACACCTCAGCCTCTGGATGGCAGTATTATTGAATATAACGCTGTAAACCTGTTATCAAGAAAAAGTAAAATAGCTCAAAATCACACAGAAATTTTCTTAAATGTGATTTAAAGAAAGAAGGCAGAATAGTTAAAGAAATTTTTTATATTTTATGCAGATACTGCCTTCATTAAACAGTTTTTGTGACCTTTGAGCAGCAGTAACACAATTCTGTGCTGAGAGTGATGAAGAGGACAGGGCAGCTGAGGGAATTTAGTATACCAGTATAACCAATAGGCCTTTATATGACTTTAAGTAACTGTAGTTCATTAGAAAATACAGAGGACAACAGGTAAATGGAATCTATTTAAACTCCAGATGTTTCTGATGTTTCAGCTGTAGATTTAAAGGAAATCAATATGAGTAGTAGTTTGCTGTATAGGGTTTCTTTTTGTTTGTTTTATTAGAGCTAATAATATTTTAAAAAAATATAAATAACTATATTGTTTAAAAGGTGTAATTTCACTTTAGTTTAACTGATAAAAATAAAGGTGAATAATTTGTATATAAACAGTATAAAAAGAGAACAGAAGAGGACCCGGGATTGATCCCTGATGAACTCCAAAACTTATTTTAAATGACAAAAACACAAAATCACTGAAGACAGAATTCCTTCTGACTTTTCCTGTCATCCATACAGAGAAAAAGGAAAAGACAAAGAGACCCAGACAGATGTTAGTGTTGCTGAAGAGATTAATGAAACGTGAATAATAAAAACCACAGGATATGAACTGTAGCGTCCTATTGGCAGATGTCACTCTGTGAGAAGTTACACTGGAGACAGAGAAATAGCTCTCTGCACTGACTAATATTTATCCAGGTATAAAAATCTATAAATGACTGTAACATTTCACAAATGAGAAAACCTTGTTATTATCCTCTGCAAAGGTTACAACAACACGATTTAATACGTGGCTTCATCTGCCTCATAGAAGTGAGTGTGTGGGAGCTTTTGAAGAAATAAAAGGTATTTCATGCATATGTGGAGCCACAAAAAAGATCTTATTACTGTGTTTGTTCCTGATAGACAACACAACTCTTTTTCACAAATGTGGCTCTGCACATGGGATTAGCTGACAACAAAAAAAACAGCAGAGAGCAGAGATCTCACAGTTTTTCTCTCCTTTTCTTAGTTTTCAGCAAAAACAAACAGACAGATGTGTCGGAGCAGAACTCGGTAGAAACTGAGAAAAATAAATTAGAGCGACAGAGACGAGAAGATTGAGAGCGAGAGAGAAAGTCGAGGAGGGACGGAAAAATAATAACATCAAGACAACAAAGACGTTGGGAGAATGAAATGAAGGTGGAGCAATAAAAGAAAAACGATTTTACAGGCTGATAACGGGAGCAATCAGAAAAATAGAGAGAATATGTCTGACAAGACGGGAAGGGAGAATAAAACCAGTGAGGAGGGGAAAGAGGAGGAAGAAGTGGACAAAAAGATGCAGGAAGGAGGAGAAATAAAGGAGTGAAAAGGGAAGAAGAAAATGGAAAAGGTTGCTGATACTAATCTGATTAAAGATGAACGGATCAATCAGTCCTGCATATTTATCCCTATATTGTTAACATGGGCGACCTGGACGACACCACAGGTTGACTTTCACTCGTCCTTTTTTCTCTCCTCACGTTCATCCACCTTTACTGACAGAATTCAATGACTGATTTTTCAAAATCTGTTGATCAATTTAATGCTTCATTAAATACTTAAATATGTCTTCTCCTTTATAACACAATCATCACATTATTTATCTGCAGACTGAGGAACATGTTCAAACCACTTCATTTGATTTTCCAGAGTGAATTTTTCTAGAATCAGTCACCGCTCTGTAACCCTTAATGACAAACTGAAATTGTCTTTAGAAATATTTCCAAAATTATATAAAAGTTATGAACAAAATCAGTAATTCACAAAAGATCCCTGAGGCCAACGATGAGTTCATGAAAAAGAAGTCGCCTCTAACATTTTTCAAACTTGTGCATTTTAATGAGACCATCACCTACCTCTGAATTAAATAATCACAGAGAGGAACATTTTAATGATGCTGAAAAACTACTCCACACATTTATTACTTCTAGGCTGGACTATTGTAATTCACTACTATCAGGTTGTTCTAAAAGCTCCCTGAAAAGCCTTCAGTTAATCCAGAATGCTGCAGCGAGAGTACTGACAGGGACTAGAAAGAGAGACCATATTTCTCCCATATTAGCTTCTCTTCATCATCCTGTTAAATCCAGGATTGAATTAAAATTTCTTCACCTCAGCACATATCTTGAAGCCCTCAGAGTGTCTTCGCTCTCAGACTGCAGGCTTACTGCTGGTTCCTAGTGTTTCTGAAAGTAGAATGGGAGGCAGAGCCTGTACTGTAAAGTTGGACATTTTAACATGGGAGTCTGTGGGGACGGAGTCACTTTTGGAGCCTCAAGTGGTCAGTAGAGGAACTGCAGTTTTTGACACTTCAGTGTTGGCTTCCTTTTTCAGCCCTGGAGATGGATGCTTGGGCATGTTTATGTGTGCTGAGCCCTCCCCTACCCAAAGATCCCACCAGCCTAGGCAACAAGGAGGATGGAAGACCCAATAAGAAATATATTATACTATAGTGGTGCGCAGGAAGGTTATTACAAAGTGGGTAAGGCCCCAGCCACACAGGCCTAGAGACCAGTCAGTGACACCCTGGTAACCGTCGCTAGGGGAAAATGACAATTCCCCAACCAGCTGTGAATGGTTGCTGGAGGTTGTTAGTAGTCACCAGGTAAAATTGGTCACAAAGAGGTATACGGTGCTGCACCAAAAACCTCCTTGTGATTGCCTTGGTCACTAGCAGGTTGCCATGGTCACCTGTAGTTTGTATGGAAGATGACAACTTGTCTGCAAACACTCGCAAACTACTCAGGAGCAGTAGTAAAACTGTGAAAAGTGCAATGCAAACCAGAAAGGTAGAGCGTTCATGTTTGAAGTAGAAGTCGCATTTTTTGAAATGTGTCGGTTGCTGCAGAAAGGCACAACTTTTACTTTGAAGGAGAACGGTCTCCATTTCCGGTTTGTGTCACTTTTTCAAGTTTTACTACAGCTCAGAGAGTAAATGCCAAGTAGACAAGTTGATGTCTTTCATGCAAACTACTGGCAACCACAGCAATCACAAGGATTGGGTGCAAGCGTGCAGCACCCTCTTTGTGACTGATTTCACCTGCCGACAACCAGCAACCACTCGCAACATGTTGGGGAATATACATTTCTCTGTTGCAAGCAGAGGTTGCCAGGGGGTTGCCAACCAGTTAGACCTGTGTGACTGAGACCCAGAGTCAGACCAGGGTTTGTTAATCTAGCTACAACGTATTCATATGAAAGAGGCAAAGTTTGTAAGATGTGCTGTCAGTAGACCTGTCCCTGTTTGGGATTGGTCAGATGCTACAAAGAAGATGAAACAAAACTATGAGGAGGCTAAACACAAAATACAGACAGAACGCAGCAGAGTGTGAGTGTGTGTGTGAGAGGGAAAGGATTAACAGCTCTGTATGAATGTGTGTGACTGGAAAAGACCTGCTGTATTAATAAAGTTTATTTGAAGCAGGAAGGAAAAAATTCATGTTTATTGTGTTTCAGCCCCGGTGGTGTTTAACGCTCTGAGAAGAAAGATTAAATATAAAAAGGTAGGAGCAGCTTGCTAACAAATATAACAAGTATAAACAGGTGATCTGTTTCAGGATCAGCTACTCAGGCGTACACATCAATAAAACGGCTTTAAAATTGCAGCTAACAGGACAAAAATCAGGAATAAAGTTTCTCTAAAAATTTCTATTTCTTAACGAGGCTCATCAGACAAAGACTTTAGATGCTTTTAAAAACCTCAGACCCTCTTCCCATCTGCACTCGGAGGTCTGAGGGATCTTCCAGGAATGGTGGCGGTATTTTCCATAAATCTGATTGGACAGTAGGTGGTGGTTTTTGCACCTGTTGATATCTTATCTGGAACGTAACCTGCTCTGGAGCAGGTAAGACGTGAACCGCCTGAAACCTGAAGCAAAATCCCAGCTCACAGGTTTGAAATGTTTTAAACAAAGACTGTGTCTCTGTGATGTCATGTCCTGTTCCCCTTGCATGGGTCTGAATCTGTCCAAAGAAAGTCCACATAGATGAATCAGTGCTGGTAATGTATAACAATGCACCTTCAGCATCATTTTAGATTTGTTTCAAACATAAAACTCCAAGTTGACAGAAAATGTAAAGTTTTAACTCATTTGCACTGAGTTCAGTGAAGCTCATCAGATAAAGTATGAGTGGATTTATTCTTTTATGGAGGTGACACTGACCCCCAAATAACAAAGAGTAATGAAAGTTATTAGAAAATGCATTTTGCAGATAGTAACCTCGGCCCCTGCTTGACAATATGAGAAATATTCCACCGCAGAGACGCTGCCTGATAAATGTGCTAATGGTGTAATTTTTTATGGAATCCTCTTAATCGTCCTTCACCAACAAAGCTGACATTGCTCTGTCTTTTTTTCTTTCCTCCCGAGCCCTGACACCACTCTGCAGTCTTTCATGTCCTCAATAATATCTCTTTTTCATCGCTCTTTTATATTTGATGGAGGGTGAAAAGGCTGCGCGGTCTGTGAATAAAAGCTCCATTTTCAATCTTCTCCAGCTGACTCTTAAGTGCTTTTTAGCCTTTTGAAAGGAAGCAAAGTGAAACGGAAAGCAGGCTGTTTTCCATTAAAAATATATCTATACATATATACACTTTTCAGCCACAACATTAAAACCACCAGTTTAATAGTGTGGCCGCCTCCCCTGTGCCTCCGAATCAGCTCTGACCTGTCGAGACATGGACTGTACAAGATCTCAGAGGGTGTCCTTGCTGAAAGAGGCCACTGCCATGAAAGGCTGTACGAGTTCTGTAAGAATGTTTAGGTAGCTGTCAAATAACCATTTTCCAAAGTGTGCCAAGTAAATATCCCCCACGCCATTACACCACCACCAGCCTGAATCGCTGATACAAGGCAGGATGGATCCACGCTTTCGTGTTGTTTACGTCAAATTCTGACCCTACCATCAGAATGCTGCAGCAGAAATCAAGACTAATCAGACCAGGCAAAGTTTTTCCAACCTTCTACTGCCCAGTTTTGGTGGCTGAGAGGAGTGGCACCCTGTGTGGTCTTCTGCTGCTG
>VUQI01047424.1:0-14698 GCA_015106735.1 Paratilapia polleni | reverse complement strand
CCAACAGCAATGTGAAAGAGTGGTGGAGAGCATGCCAAGACGCATGAAAGCTGTGATTGCAAATCAGGGTTATTCCACCAAATATTGATTTCTGAACACTTCCTAAGTTAAAACATTTGTAATGTGTTGTTTAAAAATTAATATGAACTTGGGTTGTTTTTTTTTTTGCATTATTTGAGGTCTGAAAACACTGGACCTTTTTTTGGTATTTTGACCATTTTTTCATTTTCTGCAAATAAATGCTCTAAATGAAAATATTTGTATTTGGGATTTGGGAGTTATGTTGTTAGTAGTTTATAGAACAAAACAAAAATGTTCATTTTACTCAAACATATACCTATAAATAGTAAAATCAGAGAAACTGATAATTTTGCAGTGGTCTCTTAATTTTTTCCGGAGCTGTATATATAGAGAGTGAGAGACAGTAAAGGACAGACCTGTCCTCCAGGTCAATCCAAAGTGTCTTAAACTTGCATTCTTTCTAACATGTGATCTTATGGTCTCAATCAGTAATTTTACCTTTTATTGAATAAAAATATGATGTTCATTTATGGTCCCATGTAGCAACTAGGTTGGCTTCTCAGTCAAATCCACCTTCGCTCATCTCATCCGGTATCAAAAAACAGATCAAAGTTTTGAAACGACGGGCTGCTAACTGATGTTTACCATACCATACTTTAACCCCCCCCCATCATGCAGATAAAAGAATGAGTTCCAAATGAGGCTGAATGGCTTCGTCTTTTAGAATAAACTTTGATAAACTGGTATTCTAAAGTAACTTTAAAAATTCAAATCCTGCTATCCATGTAAATACCTACAGTCTATCATTCAGTGAAGTTTCTGTTCGAGAGCCGAGCTCAAACCCAGCTCTGCTGAGCCACAGATCACCTTGTTAGTCTTGATTTCCAAACCTGGAAGTTCCATCTGTGTGATTCACTCCAAGGTTGACTGAAGGATCAGGTTGCCCCTCTAGCTTCCTGATGTGTGTGTGTGTGTGTGTGTGCGTGTGTGTGTGTATCTCTACTGCATGTGTTTGCATGTGTGCACTGAATGAGGGCCAGGTATGGGTTGAGGAGAAGGATTGATGGTCCTGGAGGGACAGAGCAGCTGGAACAGAGAGCACCGGATAGACAGACGGACAGATGGAGAGAAACAGGGGAATAAATCAGAGAAGAGAGGACAAAAAGGAAGGTGGCTAGCAGTGCGGAGGATGGAGAGAAAAGGAGAAAGAGGAGAACAGAGACGAAAGGAAAGATGAGGAGGAGGAGGGGGATCAGAGAAAAAGGAGATTTGTCCACACAAACAAACTGCAAATTCTTCAGAAATGATGTGATGTAAGATTTCAGTAATAGTCCAGCAGGC
Organism: Paratilapia polleni; assembly: GCA_015106735.1. Taxonomy (NCBI): domain Eukaryota; kingdom Metazoa; phylum Chordata; class Actinopteri; order Cichliformes; family Cichlidae; genus Paratilapia; species Paratilapia polleni. The sequence continues at coordinate 13,336 of VUQI01047424.1, read as the reverse complement.
GCAATATGTGCCGTCATTCAAAAATGCCAAGAGACCATAGGAAATATCATATAATACTAATGTATCTGACCACAACCATTCTTGAGTCTGTGCAGATGCAGACAGATACACACAGACACACATAGACACACACACCTCACATCCAACCCTCCTTCTCTCTTCCTTTCTTTCACTCTCCTCTTCTCTTTTCCTCTTTTTACCACATCCCTTACTTTCTCCCTTCCCTTCTGCTGCTAACCCATTCAAGACAGACAGACACACACACACACACACACACACACACATGCTATATGCCTCTCTCTCCTGACCACATCCCCTCCTCTCTCCTCTCCTCCCAACCTCAGGTCGTGTGGTAATGAGTGTGTGATGGAGCCTCGTGGCTACCAGACTGGCAGAGGTATTTTTAGCACTTCTGGTGGTTTCCATCACTAAATATGCTCCAACTTCATATTTCAAACTTGAAGCCAACCTCAAAGGAGAGAAATGGATAGTTTGTTGCAGTTAGTTTAAGCTATTAGACGTCGCTGTTAAGTGTCTAGGCGAGAATTGTGGATTGACCAGTAGGGAGGTAATTGGTGACAACTGAAAAAGTAACTACATGAACTTTCATTAAGAAAAAAAGGCTAAAATGTCACATGATGAGATTTCTAAAGTAGAAGTAAAAGTTATATTCCGTGTGTGAATTTGAGGAGAAATAATGAGCAGAAAACATGCACAATCAATCAGTCAAAGCAAAGCATTTGTTTTAATAAGACAACCATTTTTATGTCAAAGAGCTGTAGTGCATTGAAGCAGAGATGGATTCTACCCGTCCACATACAGTTATAATAACAAACAGATATAACACAGTATATCTGTTTGAACGTGGTACCTAGTTACCTAATGATTAGCACCATTCTGAGTTACACTTCTGATTTGACATGGCAAGAATGAGGTAGGTTTTGTACTGGTGTCAAATCACAAGAGGGATCATTGCACAGTTTCATGATTTGATGCTGGGTGCGGAGGACTGTTAAACAGACACAAAAATGCCATGGAAAAATGCTACTATAAATGTATACTGCACTGTAATACCAACATCCTTACAGCAACACTGTTACTGTGGGCATCACAAAGGCTGAGAGGCTTAGATTAGAAATCAAGGGTTTGTCAGGACCGGGTAAATTGCAAGGGAACTTTGACCAGGATTGGCTTTAATTTAAAGGTGACATCTTTCCTGACAAATGCCATGTGGGTATTGTGTTACATGCGGTTGTATGCTGTTGGCAAGACACAAAAGTCATGACAAAATGTGCTCTAAAACAAAAAAAAACATATCAGCAGTTTCCCCAAAATAATAGCTGACCTGACTCTACAGTTTGTGCATGCTCACATGTGCAATTTTTGTTGTAGAAACAGTGCTGCCTCAGCCACATTTTGTGTTGATAAAAAAAGCTCATCATGCATTGCTCACTTTGTTTCCATATGATCCAGTCAGCTGCAGTTGCCAATAAACAGTACATTTACTCTAAAATACTTAGCAGAAATTCCCGTAACAGAGCCAATTTGTTCCCAAAAGGGTCCCAGTACAAACTTTCCTACCTCTTTTTCCACTTTCAGCTTGTTGTTGTCTGAAACTGTAAGCAGCCTGTGCTGGAAAAACCTTGCAGACAATCCTGAAAAGTTCCTTTATTAAAAAAAACAAACACACAAATGAATTTATCTTTTTAAAAAAAGTCTGCACACAAACAAATGTAAAAACATGCAAGTTTTACGCAGAAGGTGCTGTATCTATTTCTACACAAGACAGCGGTGTGCAGTGACAGTCAGATTACTGGGCACAGTGCTAGACATGTGGATAGACAAAAATAGGAAGACCACAGGACAAGAACATGTGGACTTTACATTCTTATTTGTGAACAGATTGAATGAACAAGATACAGCAAAGCGTGAGTTGTAAAAATGAGCCCAGGCTCCCAATTTAACAGACATGACATGTGGTAATCAGATTACCAAACCATAGCTGATTTGATTTAACTGATTTCTCTGATATTGTATCTGTATCAGCTGAACAAAAGAGACTCTTCTGGTAATTCACTCTACCTGCACCAAATTAAATTTAACTCTTTCCCCCATAAAGACAACATGTGACGATCTCCCTGTACCCTTAATGATGAGTTTTGGCACCTCATTATATATCAATAAAGACATGGTTTGATGACCATTAGAACAGGTTCCAGGTTTTTCCAAGCCTAGTAAGATGTATATGGGTTACTCCTAGTAGGTGTCCAAGGGGGAAAGAGTTAACAGAACAAAACAACATATATTAAGAGGATTACTCGAGTCTGTCAAATGTTTTTAAATTATATAAAAAGTCAAGTGATTTAAGTTTTTAATCCTGAAAGAGACAGAGTTAAGCAATGGAGATGTTGCAGAAAGCCAAGAATCTACTTTCCTCCCTTATGTGATTTTCTGAGGACAGATTAAGTGTAGACGTAAACTATTTTCTAAGATACATTAAAGTTTTCAATTTAAGATTAAGAATTTACAATCTCTATCAGGGGGATGAAATAGAATATTCTGTTATGTACAAATCCTAATTTATGCTGATCAAAATGTTATCATTTGTTCTTCTAGCAAAAAGCGAGAGGCTTCTGAGCTGATCGATGGCTCACAGAGGAGCAGAGATCTTGTTCTTTCTTTCATTTGAAAGCTTCCACATTTTTACAGAGTGCTCCATCTCCTCCATCTTTATTTCTGTTGGCAGGCTCAGCTCATTCTCCCCGAACATCCTTCCTCTCTCAGAAGGAGGTTCATTGTCCTTAGAGGAGAAGGTAGGTTTATGATCCATACAGAGACAAGTGGCAGAAGCACATTCCATAACTTATTGGGACCTGTAATCCCATCACTCCACATCTGCCAGGGTATGTTTGCACTATGTGACTGCTGGCTGGTGTCAGCTCACTGTAAATCCAGTCTGTACAAAGTGTAAACAGAAGCTGATCTCCGCCCTCCGTCCTCTCGATGTTTTCACGTTATTCTCATATTTCTAAACATAATCACTTTGATGTTATAACAATATAAGTTTGCAACCATGGCACACAACTCTACTGTTCCAAAGCCAAGAAAAAAGATGAAGAATTTTTTTTTTTTTCCAGAAGTAACATAAAAATGAATGGCAACAGTCTTGGTAGTCAGTCTCTTTAGTCGTTATTTTCACATAGCGAATTATCACAGGATCTGTGTTTTGTGTCACTATTGGAAGCATCTTCCATTCATTACATCTCATCCATCTGTCTTCCCATCATTCCTCCTCCCAACTTGCCTGTTTTGTCATTTAAATCTGCAGCTCCTCTGAGTCAGTGGGCCATCTGGAAAAAAAAAAAGACTTTTGAAGGCTGTAGTCCTTTCCAGTTAAACCACAGCTTCATTTTTTGATGTACCTGTGTGTTTTTCTTCAGTTATTACATGATCATGTTCCATGATAAAAATAGAAAAATAATATAACCTTGTAAGATATATGAAATCATTTTTCAATTAAACGTCAGTTTGCCGCTAGCTTCTATCCAAACTCATATATCTGGTTGAGGCTGGCTGCTGGGCTCAAATCCACAGCAGCAGCATTATTTAGAATAGAAAGAGTGGCTCGAACACAGAAAAAGAAAATCATAACTCTTTAAAGTTCATCATACAAACCCTTGGGAACATTTTTTTTAGGGAGCAATATTTTAGGGAACAGTTTTCCTTATATTATTTCATCCAGTTCTGCAGTTCTTTTTCTCAAGGTTGCACAGATTAGAAGTTCCAGCAGGTTTTGACATGTTGAGAAGAGGTTCCTGGACATTTAAAAAAAAAAAGGCTAAACACTGATTCCATGAAAAATGTTTCCCCATCACACGATGAGCTTTTATACATATTTCTGCCTCAGAAGAGATTTTCTGTCAGACTGTAAAAATGCAACATTTTAAGGTCCAAAAGAAGTTGCCAGGGCCTGAAACTTCATACATCTCACCATGTTTTGTGCTTTGATGTGTGTATTTCATTGTTGAGCTTAGGATACTGAATTCAATAACCTGTCAGAGTTGTGCAAGCAGGATAATCAAAGGAGCACAGTCTTCAGCTATTCCTAGCGACATCAGTGAAAATCAACAGCAGAAATGTCTTACAGACGCAGTTGTTGAAATTTGACTTACAGAAAGAACTCTTCAAAGATGAACACAACGTCACACTGAACTGAAGTGAACAAAGCTACTACACAATATAGAAAACAGTTATGTTGTAGAAGCAAAGAATCTCATTGCTGTGCTGTCAGATTATATTTAGTTATTCATGACATGAGCTTGTGAGTGTTGTCCTCAGTTAGAGTTGCTCCTCCATAGGGAAGCCCAGTGCGCTCTGACCTCCGCCCTGACCACAAAACCCTTCTGTAACTGGCTGGCTAAACTGCTCGTGGAAGTGGCTACAAATCTATGGCACCCAGATTCCACAGGGCGTATCCTGCACTTCCAGCTTGCTGCTGCTGCTAGTTTGGTATATTTCCTTCCTGGCATACAGTATGCATCATCTGCTACAAGCTCTTAGAGCAAAGTGAACTTTGCAAAGTAAACATGCTGCTGAGTAATGGACAAGGACACTAGGTCAAATCTTTGGCAGCAGCTGATGTTCTCCTGGATTATAAATTGCTCATATTCTTGAAGCTCCCAATCCCTGATGTCTTGTGTTCTTAAAATCATTTTGCCTTGTCTCCTTTGGTTGGGCTACTGTAACAAGGATTTTAGCTTGGGGCTGTATGAATTATGGGTTATCTGGAGGAATTCCTGGTTTCTATTTTTCTCCTTGTCTGCATGTATCTCCTTATTTTGAGCCACTTTCATAACAGGCTCTCTGTGTTGGCAATGCAGGAGAGAGGTGCATGTTTGCCAGCTTTTGTATGACCTTATTAATGCCAAAGGGGAAATATATTTATGCAAATAAAAAGTTATTTCAAACACTGTGCATATATATATTCTGTTGGTATTTTGTACAACTACAAACTGGATATGGCCCTGTCATATACAGTAATGTTTTGAAGATATTTCTCAGAACATTTGGTGATATAGAGCTTGGAGTGCCTTTAGAGCCCTCACCTCACAGTTATATTCAAATTATATATATATATATATATATATATATATGTGTGTGTGTGTGTGTGTGTGTGTGTGTGTGTGTGTGTGTGTGTGTCTATGGCATATAGTTTCTGTCTATGGCAAATTAATCTCGTACACAAGCACACACGAGTTTAGGCTAGCCAAAGAGCAAATGGCACTCAAGAAATGAGATGTTTCCACCGTGTCCCAAATCACCAACCTCTTAATGGACAACAGCAATACATAAAGACAGCTGGGAGACTAAGATGTCCTGGAAGATGAATATTACAGCAGTTTGAGTATTACTTCTGTCACTCTTCATGTGTAGGCTAAATTTCCAAACACAACTGTGACAGATGTCCCTTTTTTCAATTTGAGCTGCTGCCAGTGAATGATCGTGTTTGTGTTATAAACCATAGACTGAGATGCCCATGGCAGTTCAGTTCTACACTTAAAAATAGTAAGACCACAATCAGATATAATCTCAGAGAATCTGATGATGTGCCTTACAACTTCTTCTGTTGCAGTTTCACAAACAATTTTTTTTTCTCTGTTTTGGGGGGATGATGAAGTCTTCACAGAAGTCAAACAATGGCAGCAAAATCCTAAGGTTAGTACTGTTATGTTGTTGCCACAACCTTAGAGTCTTTTGTCTTGTTTTTTGTTTGTTTTGTTATGTTTTGCTTTGCTTTGCTTTTTGGGGGGAAGAGAAATCATGAGAAAATGTAAGAGTAAATGTAAGCTTTACCCTAAATGCTTACTTAAGTACACTGCCTACCTGTTCGGTACAGGGGTGGGAACATCTTCTCATGTGGATTATGTACCCATCAAATACCAAAAGGTTTAAAAATAAAAATGGATGCTGAATTGTAGGGGCAAACTGAATTGCACGTACAAATAATTGATCTTCCCACAGGGTACTGACCCCAGGCACACAGCCAAAGGGGAGACAGAGCCCAGCCCTCAGCTGAACTTGAATTTCATTTTGACCTTTATTCCTTCCCAGTGAGATGGAGCAATTTCGTCAGGAAAGACTGAGCAAAAATTGCTATGTCCAGATGTGCAAAGCTGATATTATTCAACCTAGTCCCACAGCTGTAATTACTGCAAACAGCGCCTCTCCAATTTTCTTATAATTAGACAGCAGCTTTTTGTGGCTGTAGTGTTTATGCTACTGCATTACATTGTCTGTAACAGCATCTTTTCATTTCTGGTGGTGTAAAGTTATTATAAAGAAAGATTTCTTCTCCTTCTTCTTCTTCTCGTTACTATTATTATTATTATTATAGTCTGACTGATGCCTCAACTCAAATCTACAGCCGGATGGTGGTGTGGGTTTTGTTTTTTTGTTTTTTTTTAAAAATGCGAACACCACTGTAATGTGCTACAAGAAAAAAAACAAACAAACAAAAACATACAGTCGAAAAGGAAACACAGGATTGGTGAGCTGCTGTAATCTGATAATTGCACCATGAATAACAGAATAAAAAGTGTCACATGGAGGCCCCCATGACCTTCAAACATACAGCGTGGTTCATGTAAGGAAAGTGTGATTAAAAATGCTAGAGGTTAACACGTATATATAATTTTTTGTGTTTCTCACCTGTCCTCCAGACTGCACCTGACCTTCCTTTGGTTTGGACCCACAAATTGCCAGACTAGTCCAAGGCCTTTTGGTATGTGCCAAGACTTGTATGAAGGAGGGAGGAATTGGAAAATGTTTGAAGTTAATTAATATGACTTGATATACTTTTCCACTATTAACTTACTACTGAATAATAGATTAGCAGGAGCTACTGTCTATGCAGGCAGAAGTTGCAGGCATGTTGTGCTGGCAGTGGTCGCGAGCAGACCACATTGGATTCACTGCCAGAGGCTCAGCTGAAATGGGGTATAGCCTGGTGCAGAGTTGTTTCCTTAGTTGTTATATTTAGTTTTAGATTGTCATCTTCATGTTAAGATTTCCAGTTATTTTCCCTTTTTTTTTTTCCTGTAGTTTGATTCTTTTTCCTTTCCTCTTCTGGCCAAAGTGACCTGCACTGTAAATATGCTGCAGGGCTCCACTGCTGTGAGGAAAAAAAGGGAAATGAAAGGAAGATTGAACAGTTGAACACTTTAAGGGCCACAAACTGAAAGGTTCAAAAAACGCATTTCTCTGAGAAAAGCTTGTAATTTTTGGTTGACATACAGGATGCGTCACTAGCACCTTAGCTGCACCACAGCACAGTAGCTTGTGAGCGGGTTTAGCTGCAGTGCTACCTTTTATCGTGTCCCAGATGAACGCTTTGCTCAGGGACGCTGCAATAAACAGCGAATTGCTCTGACATTGATGATTTTGTCTTGTCCCTTTTTTATTGGCTCCAGACCAGTACCAGTCAAAGGATATATACTTTACAAATCCGTGCAGCCGGGGGTTGGATTTGTAGCCAAACGCTGACAGTAGTGAGGAGTGGGATTCATATGGAACACATTGTTGTTATTACGAGCAGTGGAAGCTGTCCAGCTGCCTACAGAGCAAGAAATGTACAGGATCATATGGTCAAAAACCACAGCGTTGTTACTCTCCACAGTTAAAATCCAATCTCCCTCTATTTTATCCCCCCCTGCACACACGCACACACACACAAATCTGAGATGGACTTTCTACATAAACAAATAGATGCAAACAAGGACACCCAGCAGGCACATGCACAAATCACCCAAATGCATCGCACACATGCACGCATAATCAATGCTGACATAAATCAGCTGCCCAATTTTTTTGTTGGAGCGTGGAACCGTTCTTTCCGTAATTCCACAAAATGATCTGCAGTAATTTATGGTGTGTTTTCCACCAAGGGGAGTGATACCGGGTTCTGGGCTGTAAACGTTGCTCTGCCATGTTTATTTTCATTTCATTTTGTTCTGCCTCTACTAACACTTTACCTTGGTGATTTAAGGAGGTTAAGAGTGGTTTTGGAGCACAACCAGCTGGCAGCCTTTTTGCGTATGTGTGGATGTGTGTGTGCGTGTATATCTTCCAAAGCATTAAGCTACTGGATCCTCCCCATGTACTACTTCTTCACTCCAATCTGTAGTATGCTTACAGCAAAGGTGGGATGGAACAGCTTCATCTGCCATGAATGATGCACCTCTCATCTCAGCATGTGCTGTACAGTCTGAATATAATTGGTGTCTTTTGTCTGAATAATTGATTACAATCATGTAGCATATTGTGCAACTCATTAGCAGTTGTCATGAGGTCAGATCTGTTTTTATGATGTCGCTGACACAGACCATTTTTGCTTTTAGCTGATGTTGTTGTCTTATTGCCTTCCTTTCATGAATAAGTTGAAAATCCTTCGGATTAAGTAAATGAATGCAGATCTCAGAAGTGGCTGGACAACAACATTTGTCTGTGCCTTCCAAAATCATTACAAATGATCAGCAAATCAGTTTTATGATGCCGCAGTGCTATGGTCAGGGTTTAGTTTGGTTCAGGCACAAAAACAACTTGATTGTGTTTACAGAAATGTGATGCTTCAGTTTAAAATAGGCACTAATGAGAGTGTTGGAAGGAGGTTTCTTCGTAAGAAGCTGCCTCATGCAGTAAGTTTTGGCTTATTTTGTTTGAGCCTGTGCATATGTCATAGACTGTAAATAAAAGAAAAGTGAAGCCAGTGCAGAAGGATCTTGAATCTGCATGCTTTCTAATGATCTGCAAGGGGATACTTCTGAGAAAGTGACCATACTTCTCACTTGATGTATGGCCTAAAACACTTTCAGTCTGAATCGCTACTGTAGTTTCAAGTCCTACTGAATACAACATGATGTTCACTGAGTTAATTATTAGTCACATTTAGAGTAAAATAGACAATAAAGAATGGTATGCTTTAGGGCAGGCATGTCAAATATGCAGCTGGTCCTCCAAAGGTGCCCTCTGGATGGCTTTCCAAAGTGTGAAAATTGCAGTCATTAACTGCTCCAAATTTTCAATAAAATGCATCATTATTCCTTTTGTGGTGATAACAGCTTACACAGAAGTTTAAAAGTATGAAAAATTAAAAGTATTTGTAGATCTAGACGAGTTGCTTGAATCATACGTAAAATAGTATTGTTGTCTAGCTACAAAACTCTACATTAAGAGTTCATGCATTTCCTGTGATCTAAAAATTTTAATGTACATGTAACGATAGTAGACTCAGTGAATGTGAAAACCAGCACATCAGTGACTTATCTGGCTCACAATTCACAGGTTATTATCCATAAAGTGACAAATGGGACCTTGAGCACAATTTGGGTGAAGACCCATCAGGTGATCATTATGCATAGGTTTCACTAAAATCTGACCATTTTCTTGAGAAAATGGAAAAATCCTGTAAAATGACAATTGTGACACTGATTAAACCCATACTGTAGGAGGAGTAGCGATTCTAGTGAACTGTGGACGGATGGACGGACGACGGACGCCTCACCATGGCATGAGCTAAAAATGAGACATACTGTTGAAGTTGCACTTATCTTTATTAAGATATCTCAGGCTGTCCATCATCTGTTTTGTAAATGACTCATTAAACGAGAAGACTAAATTAACAAGAAATAATACCTTCTGTTGTCTAGCAAGTGAGGTAAAGGGTGTGTTTGACTTTGACTTATGGCTTCAGTTTTTTAAAATGTTGCCTCTGTCTCAGGTGTACTCTTTCAAAATTTTGTTATTTACACTAAAGAAAGTGAAAAATCTGGAGAAGTGTTTTCTTATGCAATGGTTTTACTGGGCGGGCCCAATTAAGATCAAACTGGTATTTCACCCACAAACTGGAATGAGTTTGACACCCCTTCTTTAGGGCAGGGTTACCTTGAGAGGCATGTCTTGTAACCGAACATGTACAGTTCTTCAGTGTGGGTCTCTAAGGGACTCTGAGACCCACAATGAGGGACTGAAAACAAAATCAACAAAAAACAACAAAAAAAGGTGACTAGAAACCTGTTTTGTACTGGAAAATTTTACATGCATTTGGTATGAAACGGCATAAAAATGCAGCTGCTTCCTTTCCCTACCTTTCACAACAAAAGCCCTAGACATATACATTGTGTACAGCAATACAGCACAAATGCAAAAGTCCTTTAAAACAGGACTTTACAGTCCAGCAGGTGATGCTACAGTGGCTACACCCATTTTTATAGTCTATGGAGTGTGTTCATGCTGATACTAACTAAAGGTGTAAAAATGATAATTAGGTTGCTTTTGCCATTTACTGATCACATTTGCCACTGCTGTTATTTATTTGTTGTCAGCAATGCTTTAAAAGACCAAAACAGTGTCTCTCAGTATTTTAATACTAACCTAGCTTTTCAGTGGCTCTCAGCCCCAAGCCTTTTTTTCTACTGAAGATATAAAAGGCTCAGTAATTTATGAAAACAACTTTTTAGTTTATCAAAACCACTTTTCAAACAGAGGAAAATGTATGTAAGGCTAAAAAATAAAGTAGCAGTATGTCTCACTGTGTTTTAATATTTGTGAGACAACACTGGAACTGTGTCTCAAAAGAATAAGACACTGAGCAGTAATGAGTAAAATGTAAAGAAGCCTGATTGCAGTCCTCTGAGGGCCAGAAACCAAAACTTAAAGGACTATTTCTTGGTTCGACGGGTAGAAGAAAGAGTTCATTAATCTCACACACGCTGTATGATGCCAAATGCCACTCAGCCAGTCAGTAATTGTCACTCATCAGTCAGCCAGTCAATCCCTCATCCTGTCAGCCACGTTAGCCAGCTTGTCAGCACCCAACTAGCCCATCAGCTTGTGAGTTAACCAAACAACTGAGATTAAAAAAAATAAAAAAATAACATGCAACCAGCCAGTCAGTCAAATCAGATCCCATCATGTAGGTTAAGAATAGTTTTCCTAAAGGAAATCTGATTAAGCATGAAATAGAAAGCTGGAGAAACACGAAGCTGCATGAACCATGTCTGGAGCATAAATGCACGCGAATGTGTGTGAGTGTGAGTGTGTGTGTGTGTATGTGAGTGAACATAGGAAGATATGTATCTGTGTGTGCGTGTGTATGCAGGCAGATCCCGGAGTTATTTTCTGTAATACCCCCAGTTTCATTTCAGGTTTGGTTTAGGTCCAGGTGGTTGGCTTTAATGCAGTCCAGATGGGAGACACAGAGTGGAGAGTGGCCAGATTTTTCCAGAGTTTCGGGCGAACCAGGGCTTTGCTAATAAAAGCAGAGGAGATTTTCACAGTTCCGCAGACAAAACCTCGCATTCTAATTCTCGAGGGAGAACGGAGAGCGAGTGAGACCGCAATGTTATACTTTGTTTTTATTAAAGGGGGTGATTGACAGCTTGGAGAGAATTTTCCAGCATTAAACCAGGGGTCTTATTGGAGAGGACAGAGCAGAGAGCACAGAGACCTGGCGAAGCAAAGCAACGCTCTGGCAAGCTGCTACTGACTGAAAGCTTGGCTTCTTTTCTAATTCTCTCTTTCATGCCATTTCTTTCTTTCTCTAGTCTCTCTCTATAGCCAAGCAGAGGATTGCTATAGTCTGGATCTGCTCCTCCTTTTTGCCACACCCAAACCTGCTCTCAAGTCAGATTTTTATTGGGATGCATACTCCAACATATCAACAGTTTTTGGTTGTGGAAAAATTATGTTTTCTTGCTTTACCTTTTTCTGATTAGTGTTCTTCTAGTTTTTATTTCTCATCTTGCACCTAATAACTGCGTCTAGGGTGCTCAGAGTTTCAGTCTAGGGAGAGCAACATGTGGTCACAGTTGGATCTGTACACGGCTGCTTGAAGCTAATAAAACCTAAAGTGCCTCCTGATTCACACAGCCTGTAAAAGGATGAAACGCTTACTACACTTGCAGCCCAGCGTGTGTGCATACAATTTAGACAGCTTAGGGTGTGTCTCAAACCCCCATTTATTAAGGATCCATCTATCCCACCCCAGATCTAGTAGAAAAGTCTTTGTAAGTCACAAAGTGTTATTGGTGGTTGATATCTTAATGCAGGAATTGAGGAGGAGCTCAGCATCACCTGCTGAAAAGTTATCTGATATTCTGGGCTTGTTTTGGATTTCATATATTTACAGCTGACAGTCACTTAGCCTGTGCTTAGTTAAGGTTTGGATCTGTTTTTCAGCCCTTACAACACAGAGTTATTGTGTCAAATGGATGCAAATATGCCCTTTAAAATATTCAAATCTTAGTAATATACAATCCAATATTAGTGTTTTCTCTTTTTGTTGTTGCTGTTCATAAAATGCCAGCGTTTAAGGTTTGATAGTCCATTTTTTAATTCTTCAGCCGTACCTTTCCTGGCTGTGGTTTAGTTCAGTATTTTTCCTTGCAATTATGAACATATGGGACTGCACATCTAAATTGCTAACATGAAACCATAGCATAGCAGCTTGTGTCAGTATTCCCATTATGAAACTTAGATCTTAAGCAATTTATCATTAGCCTCTAATGTTATAAGTGTTTACTTTCCTTTAATTTCCTGTTTCTTCAATGGTCTTGTTAAAGTTTTCCTATGCTACAACTGTCACTGAAAAGGGCCTTTAAGCAACTGGTTGTCAAACCTACAACTCATAAATACCTGTACAAAAAGCTCAAAACATATTTATATTTCATGGATCGCTCTTTAATTTAATTTTATTTTTTTTCACAGTGCTACTTCTGCCAGTTTGGTTCAGATAACATTAATACAACGAGTCTACAGCTGAAAAGGAATATGTAGTACAGTAGGAACATATATACAGCTCCGGAAAAAATTAAGAGACCACTCCAAAATTATCAGTTTCTCTGATTTTGCTATTTAAAGGTATATGTTTGAGTAAAATGAACATATTTGTTTTATTCTATAAACTACTGACAACATAACTCCCAAATTCCAAATATAAATATTTTCATTTAGAGCATTTATTTGCAGAAAATGAAAAATGGTCAAAATACCAAAAAAGGTCCAGTGTTTTCAGACCTCAAATAATGCAAAAAAAACCAAGTTCGTATTCATTTTTAAACAACACATTACAAATGTTTTAACTTAGGAAGTGTTCAGAAATCAGTATTTGGTGGAATAACCCTGATTTCCAATCACAGCTTTCATGCGTCTTGGCATGCTCTCCACCAGTCTTTCACATTGCTGTTGGGTGACTTTATGCCATTCCTGGTCCAAGAATTCAAGCAGCTCAGCTTTGTTTGATGGCTTGTGACCATCCATCTTCCTCTTGATCACATTCCAG
>VUQI01047421.1:0-10441 GCA_015106735.1 Paratilapia polleni | reverse complement strand
CAAAAGTTACAAATGTCTGTACTTAAGTTTAACTTTTATGCCTATCATTTGAGCTATACAGACAACCTTTCAAAACCTTTTTTTTTTTTTTTTAACACTGAGATCACACACCTCTAAACACTAATAGAGGATGCCTTTAAAGTTATTTCTGCTGCATATTAATAGTTTGTATGAGTCAAGTCTCAGACTCATATTGATATCAGTTAATAATCACTCTCAGTCTCTATTAACACTAATAATATCAGGAAACAATAGGAGGTATGACAAAGTGGTTGTGTTGTTGTGGTGCTGCTACTTTCATATATTTCCATTTTATTTTTGCATTCAAACAATGTCCCTTGTTCGTGATATCTTTATGCTGCTGGATTTGTTCATGCAAATGTCAAACCCCTTAAGATATCCAGTTTGTAATGGCACAATAAAGAGAAAAGCAGCATCGAAGATAAAAATATGACAAGTATTGCTTGATAGTTTTTTTTTCAGTGATCAAATCTTAATAAATTTTCAGTTTATGTATGTGTAAAAGGTAAATAAAAGCAGAAAGTAAAGATTTTTTACCACCCAATACATTATCCAAACTGGTAATACATAACATAATACGTAATATTAGACATTTGTATTTATGTTAAGTAAAATGAGAAAAAGAAATAAATAAGGCAGGAGGCAAATAGTTAAAAAAAAATGATTTTGCTAAATCAGATTGAGCAAATGTAAGTAATATATGCAGTAATTATTTTGTACAAAATATCATTAAGCTAAAAAGAGTGACCAAACTGCAGTGACTCCGTCAGACCATCCACAACTGTGAGTTAAGGTGCAGGGCACAGTATCACAGATTAATGAAGTCGCTAGTGTTAGCTCAGAGTACTTGGAAAGGAGAGAGGAGGAGCATAGGCAAAAGCAAACAACAAATCAGTAATTAAATTAAGAATTAAGTCCTTAACAGTTGCCCGTCTCCGCTGCTTCACTCAGTAATGTAACAGCAGCCTGACTGCACCAGTATAAGTGGTTCAGTTTAATGTACTGGCTTTGTTGTTGGAAATAATTTTGTCCCGATGTGTGAGAGAAGTAGCTGCATCAACAAAAAAGTAAATCTTGTAAATAAAGTGCATGGACAAGCTGATGCTGCAGGAGAGTAGTTACTGAAAGGAAAGAGAGCTGCAATAAACTGGAAACTGAGTCTGCAACCATAACTATACAGATGCTGAATTGTTTACAATGTTATAACATGCTTTTTTTTTTTTAAAAAATCAGTCATGCATAGCAATGTTTCAATTTTATACTTTACAGTTATCACCCATACCGGTATATTGTGAGACCCCTGATTCGGCTAGTAGGCCGAGAGCACAGAGTGATGCGTTTCATTTTACTTTATATTATTTTTTGTGCTGTATGTGTTTGGGATTTTTCATTCCCATCGCTTATCACACAAATGCTGCCTGCCAGCTTGTTATTACAACGTATTTTACTAATCCTGGTGAATACCTGGCTGCAGAGAGCTTAGCTTGGAAATAGTACCTGTGACCTGCTGATGCCCCTGAACAGACCCCTAGTGCCTGGATCACAAAATCATATACTTCTGTTGCTGTGGGCAGAGTGGCAATTCGGAAAGCCAAGCTCATCTTACTATTTATGACTCAAAGCCTCAGTGAATTGCAAGGGGATGTGATGCATAAACCTGCCCGGTGGAATGCGTCACATTAAAATAAATGAATCCTTCCATTTCATGGGGAAATCTCATTAGAGTACATTAAGTAATTGCTGGAGTATATAGTAATTTGACTGTTAAGAGGATAAAATGTGCATTGCTCAGAAGCACTCTAACAAATTTAATAAATGGGGGAAAACCTGCTCCTTGGAAGGAAAATCCTGAAGATAATTTGTTTTGCCCTTTTTCAGAAATCTGCCATAAGCACAATAACAAGGTTTAATGCACAAGACCTCCCACAACTCCATCAAATAAGGCACAAGCAGTTCTTTTTAGCATCATACAGAATTTTACTTTAATGATGCAGAGATCTGAATAATATGGAACATGTTTGCAAGTTCCCATTTTAACAACTACACTGAATGTTCGTTATTGCAGTGGGCGTGTGCAAATTGAGATGCATGAATTTCAGACTTGTTCTTGTGATTCTCAGTCAAAAGGCTTCAAATTAGCATGTCTCCAATAGACAAGAACACAAAGGCCTTTAATTAGTCTCTAAGGTCCTACCACAATATATAAATCAGCCACTAATTGCAGCTGTTTCCATAATTTGTCCTTTGAGGACTTTGTGGATCAGCTGCATTCAAAAGCCACAGGCTTATGTATGTGTAGCAAGTGATTCAAACTTAAATTGCAAAATGTACATGAAACTAGGGTGCCCAAACTTAGTGATGTATTAACAGCAAATGGAGGGATAACTAGCAGTGGTACTGAATGATTTAAAAAAAAAAAAAAGTAAGCTTGGGGTTCAACCTAGGTAACCAGTATTTCATCTGTGGCACTATAGAATAAGCAGCTACTTTCAGATGATCCCTTGTCACAGTGGGTAGCTCTGCATGTTTGATTTGACAGAGTTTTATGCCAGATGCCCTTCCTGACACAAAAGGGGATTAGTATCTTTAGCTGGAATCGAACCAGCAACCTTTCACTTGTCAGGCAAGTCAGTGTAAACCACTACACTATGTATGAAAGTTATTTTCTTCACTTACAAATTTTCATTGGCTTCTGTTTCAACAAGCAACAGGTATATGTTGTTAAAATAGACTGCATTATAATAATTCAATTCAATTCAATTTTATTTGTACAGCGCCAAATCACAACAACAGTCGCCTCAAGGCGCTTTATATTTTAGGGTAAAGACCCTACAATATTAAACAGAAAAGACAGAAAACCCCAACAATCAGACGACCCCCTATGAGCAAGCACTTGGCAACAGTGGGAAGGAAAAACTCCCTTTTAACAGGAAGAAACCTCCGGCAGAACCAGGCTCAGGGAGGGGCAGCCATCTGCCGCGACCGGTTGGGGATGAGGGGAAATCTTTTCAAATAATCTTTTCAAAGACGGATGAAGAAGATGAAGGAAAATTCAGTTCACTTGGCTTTTTACTTCTTGAGTTGTAGTGAAACTTGAAAAGGTGTGATGCAAACCGGAAACACAGAATATCCGCAGTCAAAGTAAAATTTGTGCCTTTTCCGGTTTCCATGACTTCACAATTTCACCAACGTTTGGCAAGTACTTTATGGAGTGTTGGTGAACATTCAGGTCAGCATCTTCCATGCAAACTATGAGCTACTGTGGCAATCTGGTGGTAACCAAAGCAATCGTAAGGTTTTCAAAGCGGCAACGTATACCTCTTTGCAACCAATTTCACCTAGTAGCTGCCAGCAACCTCCAACAACCATTCACCAACCAGTCAAGGAATACCTATTTTTCCCTAACCACCAGTGGTTGCCAGGGGGTCACCGACTGGTCTCTAGGCCTGTGTGATTGAGGCCTAACTACACCAAGACATTATTAGCTGTTTGATAATATGCCTGAATCAATAGATACTCTGTATATGAGCACTTGTTTCATTTTGGCTTAGTGTGACGATTTACTGCTATTTAGCTGCTCTACTCTACTCTGTGTTTCAATGTCTGTCTCCTCTGTTCCCCTCTGCAAGTGATGCTGAAACAAACACAGAAATACAGAGAGTGGAGCAGCCACCCAAGTAGCAGGGGACATTAGAGACAGCTGAAGTGAATGCTACTGGAGTTGATGACAACTGTGCTTTCAGTTTCAGCAGCTAGTACCAACCATTGTCCAATGTACTCCAGGTGCTGTAAAGTCTTTGTCCTTTTCTCTACCGTGACTTGCCTGAATAGCACCTTCTCAGTGTTTCACGACCTCCTAGTTTACTAATTATTTGTTATTTAATTTGTGATTGAGTGGGGTTCACAAATGCAGAGAGGCAGGTACTGCAGGCAAGCAGCTGAGGGATGAGGTGAACAGAAATTGTTTTAATCACTGCCAGGATATTGACTTTAACATTCATGGATTTTCAGACTGAGTTAGATATGAGAAAAAGCTATTAAAAAGTGCAGAGAGGATACATAATAGGAGATAACCTAGCAATAAAATAGGTAAACATGCATTACATACATTAAACATGATAGATATACAGATATGCTTATCATCATATGCCACTGGATTTCTGAATATTGTTAATAGAACCAAAACACAAATTCCAAAAATAATGAAAACAGATAATTAGAAGAAGGAACTAAACATGGCTTTAAAATTATATCTTTTTTTTTTCTTATGTAAACCAAGAAATATACATGAAAACATTTGGCCTGTATGCAAATAAGCACAATAATGTGTTGTGGGAATGAATATTAAGAAGATTTTTTTTTTCCCTAAACAGAGTGTGGATGCAGAGGGGTCTTCAGGGCCTAAAGGAACTGACAGAGACATGCTGTGCAGAGTCAGAATCAGAGGTTTCACATTTCAGCTGTACATGCCCTTACAAAAATCAATGTTGTAGCATGAAAGCCACACATGTTATGTGCCCGCAAACAATGTGGGCAAACGCACAAGCATAAACCCACCCTCTGCTGTTATGTAGTGGCAGACTGCCTGCAAGCCAGCTTAGCTGGTTTGGTTAGAATCATCTGGGCACCACTGAACGTACTTATTTTTATCATCTACTAGATTTATTGACTTTAAGAATGTGATATAAGTGAAAGAATAACAGTCTACCAAAACAAAGACATTGAAATAGAACACCACCAGGAGTTCTGTTTTCCAGTTTTTGTTTTAGTTTGAAGTATTTTATCAATATTTTAAGTGGAAGTCTTGTATTTTCAGGTTTGGTGGTAAAATGATAAAGGGATTGCATTATTGTTTTCCAAACAATAATGCAATTTAATTGTTTTAGTGAAGTCATACGTGTTTGCAATACAAAGTAAACATCTGTGTTTATGGGAATGTGCTTGTTCCTAAGAAAAACTGTACAACACAATCAAAGACTGCCGGATTAGATTCACTTCTCCAGTGATCACAAAGCTTTGATTTCTTTTAACCAAAATCTTCCTAGGATCATATTTCTTTAAACAACACACATTTTCTCCCTTTCAGGCAATGTGTGTGCTCAAAATAAATGCAGTAACCACAATTTAAAAGCAAGGTAAGTATTTTTTGTATGTGCACTTTTTACAAGATTAGTGACCTTTCTATTATTTTCTGCTGAGCAAAAGTCTACTTGCAGTTTACTTGGAGTTATATCCAACTACTTTTTGGGATCACCTGTTTCAAATGTTATCAGCCCATTAAGTGGCCATTTTCAGTTGTTATTACTTCCACAGACATTGCAGGTAGGCAGGCAAATTTAGCCTACTAGTAAGCTAAATATTCTGTTTCACCTCATTTAACAAAAACCTTGAGTTCAAGACCATGTCTTTTGCATTGCAGTTTCATTTTGACTGATTTTTTCTTTCACAAGCTGTTTGGTTAGGTTTTAAAAGATTTAGGTACTAATACTTGGTTAGACTTAGGAATAGATGATGATAAAATACAAAGTTAAACACATGATTAAAAAGCTCCATTTTCAAGGTTCACTAGAATAAATTCCTATAATATCTCATGATTAAAATGGAAAACACACCTTCTGGGCTATGAATAGGTCCAGGAGGGCACCTACTAGCCAAATCTATATTACTAATGGGCTGATACTATGATTATAAGATTAATTTACTTATCCCTATTTTGATTGAATATATTGAATGTATATAAATAAAATAAAAATGTATTATATGGACTATTACCCTGGATGTAACTGCACTGCAGAAATAGCAACATATATATGACAATAGATGGATCTAGTACATGCTATACATATTTTATTTTATTGGTCTACATTGCAGGATAAATTGCTCCTCTTAAAATAAAATTCCTTGCTGACATACAAACAAATGCAGAAGCCCAAACAATGAGACTGGCTCATTATGCTCTTGGATACATGTGTGCTCGCCTACTGGATTTCTGAGAGTTGCTCTTTTGTACTTTCTCTTCACTGGTGGGATTCCCAATCTCCCTGTGAATAGCTTCCTGTCTCCCTGGATGTGCTGCAACACTCATTTTCACAATGATGGCAGCAAACAATGACCAGCACAAAGAAAACACACACAATTCACCATGAACATTCAGAAATGCAGCCAATTTGGGGAAGACCATGTTCGTTCATAATTATGGGAAACAACAAAACACTAGGGGCTAACTGTTATACAATACCAAGACAGTGGTTAAGTTAGCCAAACCTTCATTTTATACTACACAATGCAAAAATCAGGCCAGGAATCTGTTACATTTAATCAATGATGGGTATCACGAGAGGAAATTAAGGGCGCTGTTTAATTAATGATGTCTGGCAGCATGTTGGCTCATTAGTTAGCAAAGTCACCTCACAGCAACATGGTTTTGGGTTTGATCTTAGCTGTGGTTCTCCTCTGCATGCTCACTTGGGTCTCCCCTCACTGCTCTGGTTTCTTCTTGCAGTCCAAACACATGGCTTTCAGGTGAATCTTAAAATCTAGATTGTCTGCAGGTGTTAGTGTGAACACGTCTATGTGTTAGTGCAGGAGCTGATCAGTAACATTTTGAAAAGTATTACTGTTGATAGTGTCACATTAAAACTGCGATAAGTGTGACTGGTAGTGATGTGCATGTGAATGGCACACATATTAAGTGTAAAATGCCACCAGTGACACTGTGTAACAGTGCAATGGACTAATTAAGTATGAAAATGTTATCTGAAACATCTGCTGCATGTATTGACTTATTATTTATCTACACCAAGAGCAAAAATGACTGCAGTTAGGTTTAAAGGAAGCTAATATGGATTATTAATTATAGGCACAACACTTCTAGTCACCAATGACATTATTGTCATTGTTCCCTTTCATGAAAACAATAATCTACCACAGTGACTGTCAACTGTAAGCCATACCAACAGTTTATGAAGATTCAATAAATCCTATTGTACTGGGCTAATTTTCAACATCAAAGCAGAATAGTAATTATTGATAATTGATATTAACCTATCAAATTAACCTTGACAGAATACCCCTACATATTAGCAACTCAAACTATGATGGCAGTGAGCTGATACCTTAAATATTAAGTTTCTTCTTCATAACCCAGATATTAAACTGATACCTAGAACATTTTTGCTTCTTTTTCAAAACCACAACAGTGCCACCTCTGATTTATTTTTACAAGTCACAATATTTGAGATACCATTGTAAAGACATAATAAGTGACATAAAATACTAGTGTTTAAACAGTTATTTTACCTTATAAGAAGAAATTAACACTTGCATTAACTTTTGATGCTGGTTAAAACACAGGAAAAATATACATAAATCTAACAACAGGGCTTTAGCTCTCTCCAAAAGTAGGAAAGTGACCTGCTTACAGCTGACCTGACAAACTGACAAAAACTTTCAAAAAAACATTAAAATTGTACGTAGGTGTCTGCAATTTCTTATCACGGATTATTATTTATTATTATTAATTGACATGAGTGTGAAGACCTTTGCTATGTAATCATAAAATAATCTGTGTCCATTTGTAGTGTCATGCAATAAGCATCCAGTAAAATATTTCCCCACAGAGTTATCTCCTTGGGGTCAGAAAACCCTCATTACATTTATTTATAGTGCAATGGGTTTACACACATACACGCTATTTCTCCTTGAAGTATACTGTAACTAAATCTTGTTTCTCTGACTTGTCTCTCACACACAGTGTGTCTCTGCTAAGCCAACTTGAATTAGAGCTTCTGTTTGTCATTCAGACTGATCCATTCAGACTTCATTGTTGTCTTAATGATGTATTTAACTTACCATTGTAACCACCAGTCACAAATAATTGTTTTCTCAAAGGCCATTATGAAGAATGACTGTTTATATTTCTTTGCATACAGTATACGTATATGTATATTTTGTTAAACTGAACTGATTTCGTACAACTATTGAAGGCAATAGTGTCCTCGGTAAGTTTCGCCATACTGCTGGATCAAAAGTAAAGAGGTTCCTTAGTGTTTGCAAATCAGATATCTAGTGGTGGCAGGTATGTGAGGCAGTTTCCTTAATATCAGTATTCTCCTTGAGTGATGTTGGCTGTCTTGAATCTACATCATATTCAAAACATTATTTAAAGAAAAAAAAACTCGAGAGAAATCTCTCAGACTTTAGAAAAGAAATTCTTAAATTTGAAAAGCTTTTCTTCATGTTTTAAGTGTCACAGCATTTAGACAAATATGTAATAACATGTACAGCTTTCACACAGCACGATACTGTATATTACCATATAGATTGAATTTGGGCTTCTAATGTTTGAGTCCATAATGAGAAAGGCTGCTTTAATTATGTTATTTCTCCCTGTAAATCACTGTCCACATTGAATCTCCTTCCAGCTCTATCACAGCTGAGAGCCATTCTTATTTATTTGATACGATTAGTAGTACTCATGCAGCCCTATAATGTTGTGATATCTCCTCTGTCAGAGAACTGTCAGGTAACAACACATTTGTAAAATCTAATTTTATGCTCAAGTGGTTCTGCTTCTGCAATTTATCGCAGCTATCGCTCACCTTCTTCCCTGCTCACTCCTGCTAGCTTTCTCCCTCTCCCTCTCCAGTCTCCACCCTCTCTTTCCAGCTTAGTGAGGTGTTTTGATCTCATTATCATTCCCAAACATTCACACCGGATAATCTGTCAGGGCGGGAGCCTGTGCTCTGCACCGTACAGGGCACCCTGGTCATGATTAGGGGTGCTGGGGCGTGCTTGCAATGAAAATACCTTTTTCTTTTCTTTAAACCAAACTAAAAGTAATGTATATATGGTTCTCCCTGCATGCTATAAAAACTTGGCTGTGTCAATTAGATCTTTTAGCAAAGAGAAACTGCCTCATACTGCATGAGGACAATTGTGGGACAACCCAGCGAGGACACTGAATTGATTAGCCAAACCGAGCAGCGGGGCTCTGATGCCCTTTTACAAACCACAAATCCTTTTCCAGAAACACTGCACAATGCACAGTGAACCTCCATTAGACAATGCTGTTCCACAATGCATGATACAAACAGCCACCTCCCCTGTCTGTGGTCTATTGTTATCATGGAGGTAAAACCTTCACTATGCCAAATCCTCACCTCACAGCCAGTTCAATCAAAGGCTGTGCCAGAAAAGCAGGGAATGAGACAATGGTAACTAATGCCAGGTGGATTGTAGGCTTTGAGCTGTGCCAAGCTACCTGTGTCCATCATCTTCCCTACCCCATCCATCTCCTCACCCGTAGCCACCTTTCTTTGTCCACATATGGTGGCAGAACCTGCAGCCTTGGCATTTTGTCTCAGTGGGATTCTAAGGTGGCCAACAGCACAAAAAGCTCCACACTGTGCATAAAAAAAATAAAAAAAAACATTTTAGAAAGTGTGTGTGTGTGTTTAGAAAGTTGAATTACATAAAGATAAATACAGGATGTGGTTACTATTGTACCCTTGGCAACATTTGTCAATAAGCAATTTGATCATGACCCCAAACAAGCTTACTCACCAGGAAGCTGTCTGCCTCCTTTTTTCTGCTTGTAAAATACAGTATAAACACTGCTGTGTCTGTTTCATCTAGTCAAAGATAACAAAATGTTTGTAGACTTATGTAATACAAAACTAATACTCTCACCTTAGCTATACTATTATGTTTGAGAATTTTCTTTACTTATTTATCCTCACTGCAACATGATATTGTGCCTAGGAAATGCTGCTTCACATACACCAGCTCATACACAAGTCTCATACTTATTCATCTGTTGACCATCTTTAACCTCTCATTTTTTTTCATAGCCATATGCCATCAGCAGCATTGCTACACAGTGCAAACAAGCAGGCATTATACATGTATAAGGATTTGCCTTTAATACAGGCTGTGTACACGTAAACACATAGCTAAATTTCTTTTCCCAGTTTGATAGCGTAGGGATCGAAGGGATCTACATAAGTGTGCAGGTAAGGGTGCTCTATCTGCCAGGCAAGCAAAACAGAGTGATTTCAATTCAATTTTTTTCAATTCAATTCAATTCAATTCAATTCAATTCAATTTTATTTGTACAGCGCCAAATCACAACAACAGTCGCCTCAAGGCGCTTTATATTTTAGGGTAAAGACCCTACAATATTAGACAGAAAAGACAGGAAACCCCAACAATCAGACGACCCCCTATGAGCAAGCACTTGGCAACAGTGGGAAGGAAAAACTCCCTTTTAACAGGAAGAAACCTCCGGCAGAACCAGGCTCAGGGAGGGGCAGCCATCTGCCGCGACCGGTTGGGGATGAGGGGAAACAGAAGAGAGCAGAGGGAGACAGGACAAAAAGGCACACCTATAGGAGAGAGACAGAGTTAATAGCTAATGACT